>CAMXCT020000072.1:87500-127500 GCA_947184155.2 Cladocopium goreaui | reverse complement strand
ATAGGAGATTTATGTCAGCGAAAACTGAGGAACTGGCACTTGAATTTGGGAATTTCCAAACCTAAACCCTGGGGAACTTACCACGAACAAAAACTGGCGATCATAACCCGTAACCATCTAAAGCTATCTGCAACCACCGGTCAGAACAATAAAAACCTAACATGGGATAACCAGGTGCCATTGAGTTCGGCGAGTTGCCTATTAAAATTACACATGGTGATGTTCAAATGCTATGTTCAAAAGACCTTGGTTGAGCAATTCAAATATTTGAGATATAAAGCGGACCCCCTAGTTTTTTGTTTGTTGGATTATGTTTACCGTCCAACTGTAGATTATACAACCTCCGGTAGGTATATCCACATTTACTCGCTATAAATCCAATTGTTAGCCTTGCTATTTCAATCAGTTTACTTATTGTTTGAGGGTCCCGCTTGTGGCTACACAAGCATTAATATATAAATATATAATTATACATGCATAAACCCCTCGTTTCACCTTGTTGGAACATGTCATATCCTAGATAGCCAGCACTGTTTGAGCTGGGTATACTATCGCATCTAGCTTACAACCAAAATTTGACAAAGCAAGATCTACCCAATACTTGGGTAGTTTTTGGTATGGCTATGATTTTAATATGGTCCGACCCATTTTCGGACAACACCGTGCATTGAATGACCAAACCATATATTGTGCCCCAGGTACCGATGCAAGGTGGCCACTGCAAGTTGGTTTATCATCCACCGAACTATAGAAGATATATTATATATGTCCCATTATGTCCCATAAAATCCATAAAACCTATATAATCATTGCCATTGTAAGCCAACTTTGCTAACTGTGGGTCACCACCAACCATATTATTGGCTATATGGCTATAAACCCATATGATAACCCTATTTTTCGTCGTGATTTATCATGTCGAATCCACAGTTCATGGTCCTTGATGGTATGCATTTAAAGTGACCTGAAGTAACACTATAGTGGCATAGTTGCCCCAATCCGAACCATCAGTGAGGTCGCATGGTCTATAACCATAAGAATCACTGGGAATATGGGTTTAAAGTTGAATGTCCTCATTTTCCTATATGGTTTTCCTATGTTTTTCCTATGGTTTTCCACTGGCATTTCGGGCCAAAAAAAGGCCATCTATCCAGATTTATACCACCAGGTTTCAACACTCGCACCTCGCGCATGGCTTCAGAAATTTCTGAAGCCTGGCTCTGTAAGGCGGTGAAGCGATGAAAAATAGTGGGATTGCATGGGAAATTCAGAATGGTTACTGGGGCATATACTGGGATTCAATAAAACATCGTTACTATGGGATTTGATGTGAAGTTACCAGTTATGGCACTTCATCATGCATTTTTTATGGTAATAAAATTGGGTTTATAGCTAACAATAGATGGAGTTAATTACCAACTGAGATCTTGTAAGTCGGCCAAAACTGTGATGGTAAAAGAGGATACAATGGGATAATATCCGTTCATGTGCTATATGACCATATACACAAAGCTTTCCGGGACTAAATGAAGGGATTATTGCCTGTTTGATCCCACAATGAGTCCGAACTTCACGACGCAACCCTTTTATAGGGGGAACCTGTGTTTCATCTTGATGAATTGGAATAGATCACCAACCTAAAGCAATGGAGAAACATCCTTGATGGTACAGCACAAGAGGATTTCATATTACTCAGATCCTTGATTTGCATTTTCACTGCTATCTTAGGCTCTTAATCATTAATGAAAACCTATTAACACCTATGATCATGATCTGGCAGTGTGTCAAAACCTTGTACCCCTGGTGAACATCAAAATAGCTGGTAAATGGATGTTCATCCCCTAAAAATGGTATTAATAGGTATTGATCCATACCCATCTATTAACCTTTCAAAGCTGTCGCATCACCGTTTTTGCCATCTCTTGGAACCTCCTTCTTTCGTTCAGCAGGACGAAAGTTCCCAGATACCTTGCAGCTTCAGACCGTTTTTTCGCTGGCCATGCTGAACGATACGCGAAAAAACATGGGGAAATACGGGGTTTGTACAATGTGGAGCCCCCGAGTTATAAGTTGGTTTATGAACCCCGGTAACTATAGTTATAAGTTATAAGTACCATAAACAATAGTTATTGGAGTTGTAAATCAACTTAGCTATCTAGGGGGCGCCACATTGTAGTTGGTTGATGATTGAACTGACATGGTGAAAGTGAAAATTAATAGATAAGATAAGATGGTAAGTTGATGATTAATAAAGTTGATGGTCATTTTTTGATTTATAGCTGGATGGTAATTCGGTTCTCATGGGAAGCATCAAAGATGTGAATTCAATGAACAAATAGTAGAAGTACATCAAAATGTCCAGTTGAATGGGTGATATAACCAACAAAAACAGGTTCAAACTCCAACTAATTTATGTATACAATGTCTCAAAAAGCTACCTCCAAGTCCAATGGCTATGAAGAGCTCCTTTCCCCACTACTCATTCATGGCAGCAAACTGGCAATATGCATCATGTTTGAACAAATGCAGATAAAATTCGAAGTGGTCAGTAGATATTGCAACCAAGTATTTCAGCATGCAAGAACTAGATTCATTCTAATCCTAGCTGTTTAGGAATCAATATTCAAGCTGGCTGGACAGGCTAGGAGTATGCAACACCAAGGTTAACCATCGTTCAGGGATAATGTGGGTGTGTTTCATAAATAGGGGCTCCCTCTTAAAATACCAAGCACCTGCCAAAATACCATTGGTTCCTGATTAAAATAAACGAATCTGGTATTTGGAGGTTTCCTAAAATGGGCGTACCCCGAATCATCCAAGTCATTAAATCAGTTTCGTACCGAAATCTATGGTGACTTGGGGATCCCGCAGTTTGAGAAACCCAAATTTCATCTGGTTGATCAATAACGCTCAAGCGCAGCACCCAAAAAAAACCTGGACGTTTTTTGAAGAAACCATCAAAAGTGTGCGACTGTCCTCCATCAAATTTTGATCTGAAGTTTCCCCCCGAGATAGGAGAAATTTGACCAGGAAAAGTCAAGCTGGGATTGCTCCAATCCAGGTAGATGATAGCCTTGCTCGGGGGTTTTTACATAGTCATTGTACCTCCAAAAACTACCCTTTGTTTCCCCCTTTGTATCTGGGGTGTTGGGATAAAGCCGGAAAATTATGATCGGCAAGCTGGTAAATATTACAAATTTACTATAGTTCATGGTGGATATAACTATAGTGAAATCGCTTGATGACCAACAAACTTGACTGGAGGGCACATTGCAAAAGTGAACTCCTAAAAAAACTGTCTCCAATCGTATTGGAATTGCTTTGGCACATCAACCTACTCACCACCAAGCGGAATGATTCCCCCACTGCAGACAAGCTGGGCACCCCAGGTATGTTGTTGTTTTTCCCCACCTGCCAGGTGAGGGTTGTTAGATTTTATGTCAGTTGCCTCCTCCTCCTCCTCCTTCTCCTCCTTCTCCTCCTCCTCCTCCTCCTTCTCCTCCTCCTCCTCCGCCTCCTCCTGCCTCGTCCTCCTCTCCTCCTCCTCCTCGTCCTCCTCGTCGTCCTCGTCGTCCTCGTCGTCCTTGCTCAACTGCGACCCGCGATCCACAGTGTTCTCTGCCGGACCTCAACCACGACCATCCACGCCCAGTGTTCCCTGCCGGACCTCAACCACGACCATCCACGCCCAATGTTCCCTGCAGGACCTCAACCACGACCATCCTCGCCCAGTGTTCCCTGCCGGACCTCAACCACGACCATCCACGCCCAGTGTTCCCTGCCGGACCTCAACCGCGAGTATCCACGCCAAGTGTTCCCTGCCGGACCTCATGTAGGAAGATATGGGACAAAGAATGTGCAGAAGAAAGTTAGAAAGAATGCCAGAAGATATGCCAGAAGATAGAATGCCAGATAGAATGCCAGATAGAATGCCAGAAGATATGCCAGAATAGATATGCCAGATAGAATGCCAGAAGATTTGCCAGATAGAATGCCAGATAGATATGCCAGAAGATATGCCAGAAGATATGCCAGAAGATATGTCAGAATATATGCCAGAAGATATGCCAGATAGAATGCCAGAAGATATGCCAGATAGAATCCAGATAGAATGCCAGAAGATATGCCAGATAGAATGCCAGAAGATATGTCAGATAGAATGCCAGAAGATATGCCAGAAGATATGCCAGATAGAATGCCAGAAGATATGCCAGATAGAATGCCAGATAGAATGCCAGAAGATATGTCAGATAGAATGCCAGAAGATTTGCCAGTAAGAAAATGTATAAATGTCATGGTGGGGATCACACGAAGTAAAGTATTTTTTTAATAAACCACATGCATACTAAAGTTCTATCCCCCATAAGCAAGTAAAAATGTAGCAACTTGGCTATCACAAACGGGATCCCAAGTTTGATCCCAAAGTGGCGTCCAGAATCACTTCCTCGTCTTCATCCTCTTCTTCATCGCATTCTGGGTTCCTCGGGATGGGACGAAGCGTGTTGAACTGACGCAAAGGTCATGTTATATAGTTAAGCAATAGGATCCTTGCCATCCCCAATGTTGCCATCATGGGTGGGATTCCAACCATCAACTTATAAGGCTGGTTTATGACATTGCTTTCCTAGCAGTGCAGCAAATCCTAAAAATAAATCTAAACATATCCAAACATCCCAAGCACTTTTGTGAGTTCAACATCACCCCCAGTTGGTCCAACATCTAAAGGAAAGAGGCGGGGGCACGGCCTTGATCGAACACTTGATATATAATACATATATTTATATATATAATATAATGTGCTACAGAAGTGGACTTACCTTTGAATCTGGCCATATTTTACTTCTGTATTAAACCTCTACTGAGTTTTGGAACAACCTAATGATGTCACACCACCAATCATCATTTGCGGCTAGTGTGAATCACGACGCTTCACACATGGAATTATCCTCCACTACATACAACATATTAACATCATATATACATCATATATATATACATCAATATGCATATATGTATATATACACACAGTCCACACAGTATATTGTATAATCACATGAATGGGTACATAGGGCTGTGAACTATCACCACTCTCGAATCGTCCCGTGCACCAGGGCCAGGGACATCTCCCAGATCGCCGGGGCACATCATGGCATCGATGGTCGCCTGTTTTTGCGCTTCTTCCCTTTCCTTCGCTTGCCTCAGTTGTGCCAGTCAACATCAGTCAACGGTCAAAATTGGTCAAAGATGTCACGCTGGTTTCAACTGCCAAACGAGAAAAGGATTCTGATTTTTAGGGTGTATCCTTTCTTCGGGAATGAATCAACAAGAGCTCTGTCAAAAAACTGAGAAAGAGGGAAAACTGAGAAAGAGGGAAAGTGCAAAATATGTAAACAAAAATATGAAAGTTCACTGGAAATGCCTTTTCATTGCCCGAAAAACATGGAAGTACTCAACGTTTTTTCAAAAACACTGTTCAGTTCCAACGCCCGATTACCAGCAGGATTTACCTTGGGGATGCGTTTCAACTCGACACCCAAAATATGGATCTGTAAATTAGGAATTAGGATCAGCAACCCACGTATTGAAAACAAAGCAAATTTGAAACATTCTAAAAACCACCAACCCACGACATAGTTGCCTACATTTGGGTGATTATGAAGCCATGTTCTTTTCCGGAGATGAACATCTGCTTTTTTTCAATTCCGCAACCATGTCATGTTATAAATAGTTGGTATACAAGGTACTCCCCAGCTATGTTTGTTGGTTCATGTCCACCCGGATAAGTATCTAGATAATGATCTATCAACCACGAACCATAGAAGAACAAAACCGAATTATAAACCAACAGAAACCCGTCAAAAATCGCGTACAACTGCACACGTTTGTTGGATTTATTCTGGTCTAATCATGTTATACCTTAGCTATCTCGGAGGTACCACATTGTATATCCCATGATACTCCATCATATCCCCAATGTAGTTCATATATATATTTGCTGGTTATATCCAGATCTGTGACTCAGGACAATATAAATAGGAGACCATTTTGATATATTATCGGGAACCCTCTTTGAATCAACCAACCAATGGGAAAAGGACATCTTCTACGACTCAGGACACACAACGACACTCCGCCTGCGGCTCACTTTCTCCGCAGCAGACTTCGCAGCAGGTTTCGCTGCAGCCTTCGGTGCCTTGTCCTCACAAACACAGGGTACAAAAATTCCAACAATTTTATATACATGGATTTACATACAAGGTGTATAGAAAGTCAAACATGTTCGTTCGGTGTGTAATATTTGTAATATGTATATCTGATTTTGCTTTCCAGTATGCATTTTCATATATTATATATACATATGAATGGAACCATTCATAAAGCGTGGTTCAGCAGATAACGACATCTGGGAGCTGAGCTACATCCATCAATGGGGATCTTCGGCAACACAGGGCTCATTCATGGAGCACCTGGATTCATCCAGGATATGATCCAAATGACACAATGCTAAGCATATTATCATATGTTATCAGATAATATATGATACAGTATATTCATCAAGCATATTATCATATAGTATCATTTATTATCCAGTATATTCACATGAATGCTTGAAGATGACACAATATGGATTCTCTAATGACGCAAAAAAAAAGAGCATATTATCAATTATTGTCAATGACAATTACCATAAATTGCATATAAATGATCATATCCTGTGTAGTAGATTTCCCAAATGATGGATTTACCAATGACACAAAAAGCGAAATATCAGAGCGGCCACCAAAATTCACCAAAACTGTGCCATGTTCTTTGCAAATTTTGATGGTGTTCTTCCTTCCTGTGATTCAACATGATTCAACATGATTCAACATGATTTAACATGATTTAACATAGCTGTGTAAAATGGATTCCAATGGCCCGTTTATAGATGATTTACCATTAATTTACCTATTGAACATCATGATTGTCCATAGCCAAAAAGAGTGTATAACCATGTATAACCATGTATAACCCCTCATTATTTTGGGGCTTAAGATCATCAAGATCTCAACATATGATCAACAATCTGGTGTTGCTACAGTTGCGCTAGGTCTCGGTGCTCAAGTTCCTTTTCCGGATCCACCGAGATCCGGTTAGAGTGCCGTTTAAAACAAACATCCAAGAGCTGGGTGCCAGAGATAGCCCATTGAAAACAAAAAACATCACTGGTTGGTGGTGCAATAACCATATAAAGAAAAATATGAGTTCGTCAATGGGAAGGATGACATCCCATATATGAAATGGAAAATAAAATTCATGTTTGAAACCACCAAACAGATAAACTATATAGATATTTAGCACTGAACCCTAAACCGATACAGGATTTTTTTGAACATGAAAAACTAAGATCGTGGCAAATCCGACTATGATAGTACAACATGGCCATCGAACATATTACGATTGATGGGAAACTATGGGATAATCATTCAAGTAAATGGGTAATGTTCCATGGCCAGATGGAACCAAAATCTGGAGGGGTAATCCAGGGCAACCGTAAACATCAACATACATCAACCATATACACCAACATCAACATCAACCAACATCAATCCACTAAGATAATGATACATCCAACTATAACCAACTAGAAAAAAGTTCTGGATCAGTTTCAGGAAGTCAAGACTATATCGAAGCCATCGAGAAGGCCACCGAAAACACCCCCAATGTCCACGCCTTCTCAGGAGCGGCCTTTGGAGCTGGCGCCGACTTGGCCTTGGCCTTGGCATCGGCACCTTTCTTTGGCGCCATGGCGATGGTTTTTCAGAGTGCGGGTATCGTTGGCCCGATGGGTGTATAACTGAAGAGCTAAAATGACCATGGTTGTTCCCACCAAAAAAGTGGCTATCAGACTGCTATTATTCACCAAGGGCTTTTCAGCAGTGGATGTCAGATTGATCAGTTTGTGGAGATGTTTCACGCTGGTAAACCACTGAAAAGCTACCTTTGTTGTGCCTTACATTGTCAGGTTGGGTTATGGTTAGCCCAGGTATGGTACCTGCTGGGGCACATCTGGTAGCTGCAACACATCGCTGCTTTGGTCTCGACCATACTTGATCAGCTGACAGCGGACCTGGAGGTTCATCCCACTCATCTAACCCTAGTATATATGCGGGGTTCTCAAATGGGGAATCCCCAGTCGTCACCATGGGCAATACGAGTCGTATTAAGGTCATCCAGGACGACTGGGGCTGACTTGGGGTGCTCGAAAATGATTGTTCGGAACATCCCTATATGGGATAGCCCCACTTAGTACCCACCAAGCTAAAACCCGATGTCCTCACGCTCACGGGTTTTCTCCACGGATGAAGCTCCCTGCTGGTGAAGCGTGGATGAAGCTAAATTGCCACATAGCAACATATGGCTTGTACAATGAAACCCTTTGATTGGACTTGAATCCACGTGAAACATCTGAAGTGTGATCTTGATGATCTCCATTTCTACCACCATTTTCTGGCACATGCTGTTCGAATGAAACATCGAATTCGAAAATAAATTTTAGTTGATATAGCGACTGGTGGCTATACTGACATCCTCAGTTGCTCCAATTTATCCCTCTGCATCCGCACTGCATCGCAGAGATTTTTCTCCTTTCGCAGTGGCATCCAGGTCCTTTCATCTCGTCCTCCTCACATCTCGAGGCGATCGCAGTTCACCGCCGCCATCGTGTGCCGTGCCGTCCACGCCGTTGCAGCTACTTGGGGATCAGCTGGGCAGAAGCTGGGAGGGACCGGCCCAGAGGTTGGGGATGTAGCGAGTGGTCTGCCATAACCTCGGCGAGATTGGACCAGATTGGACCGAATCGACGTGTGTGATGGTGATGACAGTCAAAGCCCTTATTGCATGTTATTTCTATGGTTATAAATAGGCTTATTTTTTCCACAAATAGGTTATAACATGTTATAACATGACATGTTACAGTACAGCTTACTTAGAACTGGGAAAGGGCAGCAATTGTGATGACACAACTTTCACCTTCCAGCTTCAGAGCCCATCCCAATCCAATGCCATAAGAATTCCCCAAGAAGTGGGATGTCATATGATTTCACAGAAAAATGGGGTTTATATAAACAATGCCATAAACCACCCCATGTTTGATGGTTTATACAACCCATAAAAATGGATATTGATGGTGAAATTCGGGATGGTTTATCACAGTGTTACCACATTACTCTATGTACCCTCTGGTAAACTAACATAATTAGCTATTGAAAATTGCCATTTATAGTGAATTTCCCCATTAAAAATGGTGATTTTCCATAGTTACGTTAGTTTATCTGAGGGTAATTTGACCATCCACCACCAGGTCTGGCTCCAACAACCCCGGTGCCTTCGCCAGCGCACGCAGCGCAGCAGGGACCTCTGGGTGACTTGCTCCACGTAGCGCAGGCGCCCCAGCAGCAGCCGCAAGGCACTGGCGAAGAGCTGCCTCGACGCCGGCTTCGCGCTTCGCCACGGCCGTGAAAGACGTGGGAAATGAGAAAAAAACGATGGGGAAAAAAACGTGGGGATATTCTATGAGGAAATCATCTGAAAAAGAATGAGACACATTACTAGTTATGATATTATTGGAAAATAGATGGGATATGAGTGCGATATTTGATGGGATATAGCTAACAATACTTGGTGTTTCCGTCCAGTCAAAAAATGCCTGGTAAAATCATTGCGCTAAGTCCACTTGAAACTGGGGTGAACTAACCTATCCTTACTAGCTGGGATGCACCACCACCAAACAAAATACTCATTTTTTTTGTGGTCTTTTAATTGCCGTTTTTGGAAGGACTACAATGTGGACCCTCCAACTAAACATGACCAGCATTAGTGGGGATTCGATAAGGATTTATGTATTTGCCCTAGTGACACAAGTGGGGGGGGGCCCAAAGAAGACAAGTCTCTGTTGGTTTATTTCACTACATATTATGTATCTACATTTGAATGGGTTTATATGGGTTTATAAAACCGGTCCACATTGTGAATTTTATGGTCTAAATACATTTCTTCTGGGTCCATTGAGGGTCCACATGATAGCTGCTGGTGCAGCCATGGGGGATTCACCCATCAGAACCGATGTCATGTCACCAAGCCCTGCGGCGGTCTTACAAGCCATCTCCAAAACAAGTGGCTTCCCACGAGTACTTGGAGGATCGTCCCATTTAATTATCCCACAAATGGTAAGTAGTTAATAACCATGGTTTTTTAAAACTTACAACCCATCTCCACATGAAAATACGGATACTTTTGAGTTTTGAGACTTCTTTTCACGAAAACCTATCAACTAGTCACTACTGTGGAATGATCCTCCCAGATGGGGCCAAGATACGCGTCCACCGCCGTAAAGTTGTCGATCTTTTGGAGTAGATCCTAGCTGAGTTGGTGATTGGCGGCACCGCCCTTAGCATTTGACCATTGGTATCAGCAGATTGTTGAAGTGGTTCACTTCCAGGTATCTAATTGCGTAAACTCAAATATTCATAGAGCCTCAATATACCTCAATAATCCTCTATTTACCCACAAGAATTGATACTGACCCCAGACATGTCAGTACTTCTGGCTGAAAACTTTTATGGCTCAGGGTCATGCTAATCCAATGATTTGCCATCCACGCCTGCAACGTGTGCTCTTATAAGTTGGTTTACGCTATGTAGTATATATATATATATAATTATATATATATATATATGTATGTAGGTATATATCTTTTTTTCCTCGGCCCTTTGAGAAATCCTCGCGGCGAGCATGCTGGCGACTTCAGCCGGTTGGCTGATAGTCAGGCTTCATTGTCTTTCCGGGATCCACCCTGGAAGACAAAAGCGCCAATTCAGTGGCAAAATCATTGGGCAAAATTCCGTCACTTCGGAGCGGAAGGCCCGAAATATGCCTCCATACGGCATGGGCAAAGCACTCGCACAAATTGTCAGGGTACTCTTTGGCCACCGTCGTGCGAAAGAGGCCGTCATGGCCTTTGCCGATCAGGGTCTGCGTAGGGCGTTCCACTGACTTCAGTGCGAGCTCGTCCAAAACCTTCGGGATGGAGTTATTGGCGAAAAACAGGGACGTCGGCTTGACGCCTTGCGCGCCATGTTTCCATTGCTGAAATGAATGCCGCTTGAACAACCAGCCTTCTCGCAGGAGCAAAGTAATGATACCCGTGCGGAAGATCGATGGGCGATCAGCCTGCACTGGCGGCGCAGGATGCTCAAGGATAACAGCACCTCCGCTAAGTGCTATCGGCACACAAAGCCACAGGCCGCGCAAAAGAAGGCATGTTCCTACCGAAAGCTGCCGCAGTTCTCGCATGGAAAGGCCCTCTACACCCCAGCATTGATCAGCAAGCCGAAGCGGGCGAGGTCCTTGGATAGGGTGTCCTTCAGCATCTTCAATGACCTCATGTCGGGCACTGCTCCATGTCTCACAGGGTGGGCCCAAGAGGAAACCCAATATCCTGCCCGCTTTTGCAGCAGCTAAAAGCCAGGACCAGAGCTTTGGTGAGTGCACGTTCATCACCTCATCGATGGCAGTATCCAAGGAAATCACTGTGACAGATGCGGCCCATGCCTGCTTACTCCCTTGCAAGAGGGTATGCATGTGATAATGAAAGTCTCGGTCTCGGCGGCGACCAGCGTAGAGATGGACGATGTAGTAGGGACCCTGCTCAGGGGTCAGACTCCGCTTAGGCCTACGATCGATCCTCCACTGTCTGCGCTCGAGCTCTTCCTTTACCATGTTGGCATAGTCCGTCTCGATGAGATGCTGACGTGCTCGTCGTGCTTGTGGATGGTTTCGGATTGGTCGCGGAGCAATATCGTCGGCTTGTTCCAAGTGGCAGAGTTGGGCTGCTAATTCCTTGTAACGAAGCCTCAATGTCCAAGGGCGCAAATCTTCAAGCACAGACATGTACGCCGTCTCCAAGAGCTGCATGTATTGAACTTGATCGTCCTCAGGGACAAAATCTGTGAGCTCATTCTCAATCCAAAAAATAAAGAGGCGCGCTGCTTTCATGTCCTCGATATTCATGGAGAGCATGCAGTCGAAGAAAATGTTGTGAAAATCCACTTCGGTGGGGACTTTCAAGGCAAACCAATCGTTGAGGGCGGTCCAAAAAAGCGCAATGCTCTGATTCTTCAACTGGGTCTCCTTGTCAGGATCCCACCAGGCAAAGTCTGCGTCCCCCTCATTCTGTAATTTCGCTATCTCTGCTCGAAGGCGTTGGATGGAACGTTGCCGAGCTGTTGGTCGTAGTGGGCCATGATGTTTCCTTACCGCAGGAAGGCGGCAAACTCCAGCAAGATGTGGAGGCAGCTGAACCTGTGCAGGCTCATCTTTGCCACGTGCATCCTTGATGCGATCCCAGCAAAGGTTGCCTCGGTATCGCAAATGTTGAAGGACACGAAAAGTCGTATGGAAGGTGCGTAGGCATCCTGGACAGACTTCGGACTGCACGTAGTAGCTCTCCTCAGCTCGTACCTGATGAAGTCGGAAAGCATGAACAGCTAGTTGCTGTGCCGTAGGAAAAGTGCATGAGCAGTGTGCACACCCAAATTGCTGCATGGCCGGCATCTCAGCTGGTGATGCCTCGATTAGAGTCATGCCAGCTTCTGCAAGCTCTTCTCGAATGCACTCATGATAGTGCCTGACCTCGTATGCAATCTTTTCCTGCTCAACATGCTTCCGAACAGCACGATGTACCCATCTTGGCCAACTTTTGCAATCTCTCAGAGCCTGCCATGCTGTGATCCATCCTTCTCGGCAAGTGGGAATGGAAAAGGGCAAGGTGCAGAATCTGGAAAGCCAGGCAAGATCTTCCGCAACTTCAAAGAGCCAACCTCTCCTTTGTTCATATTCACTCAAAAGCAAAGTCTTGTGGAAGGTGAGGCAATGGTGTGCTAAATGATGCAAATAACACAGTCTGTGTTTGGCCCAGAAAATACGAAATGTCGCCAAGCTATGGCATTGCATGAAGTCTTTGTCGGTCATGTTGATCTCGTTCCAGTATCCAACATTGCAAATTTTGCGGTAAAATTTTACAAAGGTGGCATCCAATTGTCTGTAAGTTGTGGCAGACAGCTCTGCCCAGGCGGCACATCCGTACAGTAATCTCGACAGCACCAAGCTCTGGAAAAGGGTCAAACGCCCTTGAACTGGGATGGCCTTGTTGAGAAAGACTGGTGATTTGAGCTGCTCAAACGCCTGTCTGGCAGCTCCAAGCCTCGCTCTGATTTCCTTGTCATAGTCCAGGTCCATGGCAAACCGAACGCCAAGGTGCTTGTACCCTGACGCTACCCGCATTGTGAGAATGTGGGAATTCGTCGCAGTGGTGATGAAGGGAGTCTGGTCAATGTCAAACAAAGCAGTACGACAATGATTTGCACCTTGTCCACGATACATCACCACTATCTCGGATTTGCCTCGATCGAGATTGAGGGTGAGTCCTCGGCTTCTGAATGCAGAGTGAACCGCTCGAATCGTGTCCTGAATCAATGGCTCCATGCGGGGTGCCGATGTTGTGGTGAGCGAGATTGCGACATCGTCGACCCATGCAATGGGTGGCACAAAGGTCCCAAGCGCCGTCGCTCCTTCAACAAAGTCATCAAGCTGCATGAGAGAGTCGTGCAATTCTCGTAGCAACGAAGCCATCATCAGGTTGAAACCAATGTCAGCCAAGGGTGATCCTGGTCGAGTCCCTCTTTTGGTGTGCGTGCATTCGTTGTGGGCCGTCGGTCCTTCACCAAGACAAAACCATGTGTGCTGATGGATATCATGTAGAAGGGTGCGCAGCCCTGGTGGGATGTCAGTGACCTCCTCAGCACAAAGAGCATCAAGATGCTGAACCATTTCTGGAATGTCAAACTCATTCTCATCCAGGATGGTTTTCAGGACATCGTACAGGAGTTGATTAGTAGTTGAGAAAATCAGTTCCCGCAGCATGTGGTGGAACGCTGCTTTCAAGTCCAAGAAGATGGTAGCACTTGTGAGATGCTTTTGTTGAGCTACCTGTGCGTGGAGTCTGATGGCTTGGACTCCTGTGATTGTCTGCTGGGATGGGAGTCCACCGAGTTGGCCTATGGTTTTGCGAGACTTCAAAGTTGGTAGAAGTCTGCCTCTTGTCCATGCATGCATCACCTTTGCAAACGTATTGGACAAGAGAATACCCCGGTATCCATCAGCAGCATCAGGATCTCCTCGTCCTTTGTATAGTGCGCAGAGTCGACCACCTTTGTAGTCATATGGCTCCATGCCGTAGACCAACGCTTTGCACACGATGCTGTGGATGTGCGGTGCGACAGACACTGCTCCATGTCTGCACAGGTCAGGCGGGATCATGTCTGGCCCTGCCGCCTTTCTTGGGCGTTGCCGCAGACATAGATTTTTAATCTCGACAAGTGTTGGTAATTCACCAAGCTGTAAACGTCTGATTTGAGGTTGATCTTGTTGTTCTTGCAGGTTGCGTGAAAAGCAATGATGCTGCAAGGTAGCAGGATCAGTGCGGCATCCAGCTTCCAGGGCTTCAAAGTGGCATTGGAGTGCATCATCAATGTCGCGCTTCACCTGCTTGGTCTTTGTTCGGTTTTTTGGCAGAAGGGCTCGAAGGCGTTGCCAGAGTCCATTCATACCTTCAACTGTGTAGATATTGGTAGTGTCAGCAGCAATGGCCTGATAGTATTCACTGTCTTGTTGACGAATCGCTGTTTGGGCTTCAGCGGCTGCTCTTGTCAGGTCATGCTGCGTCTTTGCAAAGGCATGATCATGAAGGCGACACCACGCAGGGAGTGTGGCGATAACATCGTTGACCACTCCATCATCAAATCTGCAGGCTTTCCATCCATGAAAACATGCATGCAATGTTGTGTGACGCAAAGTGCGTTTCAAGCTTCGTAGTTGTTTGAACAGCTGCTTTTTGCGATCAACCAGTGCCCAGGTTTCTTGGGTGATGTGTGATTTTCTCCTCCACTGTGTTTTCGGTTGGGCCAGTGATTGAACAACCTGTTGAGTGGAGCGAGCCAGAATCGAGGCACTGGTATGAGGATCAACATTCCAGCTGGGCGTGACCATAGCCTGATGCAGATAGTGCCTATTGTGGGCTTCTTCAAGGTTGTGCGCCAAGTCTTGAACATCTGGTTGCAGGCGTCGCTGTGTTCGCTGACTGGGTAAGCTTGGGACTTGAAGAACTAAACTGCATAAAGCTGCCTTGTGGTCGCATCTGGAAATAGACAAGTCAATCTCGTTCTCAGTCCAGGCCTGCACATGTTCGTAATGAAGATGTTGTGGGATTGCAACATAGTCAATTCGAACTTCATGTCCAGTTGGGGATG
The DNA here is from genome assembly GCA_947184155.2 of Cladocopium goreaui. Lineage (NCBI taxonomy): Eukaryota > Dinophyceae > Suessiales > Symbiodiniaceae > Cladocopium > Cladocopium goreaui. The sequence goes on along the minus strand of CAMXCT020000072.1, from coordinate 112,153 downwards.
TGAAAGTAGAGACATCAACTCCACGCTGAGTGTGCTCAAATGTGGACGGAACAAAGAGATTTTGGTGCAGCAGCCACTCATGGAAAACTTGTCCAGCTTGATTCTCTTGAGCAGGTTGAAAATCTCCAACAGAGTCGGTGGGAGATTCGCCAAGATGTGCATTCGCATCTCCACAGAAGAAAATGGGCAGACCGGCGAGCTTCTTCTGCGCGATGGTTTGTAGTGTAGACCAAAAATGAACTGCTTCATGCCTGGGTCGTCCAGAGTGCGGTGCGCGACCAGTAATGACAGCAAATGTCCATTCATGGATTTTCAGCTTGACAATCATGTAATTCGGGGCAGCAGCAACAATTCGAACTAGTTGCTTGTCAATGGTATTGCCCTGGTTGTCAACTGGGAGAAGTTTGGAAATCCAAAGTTGCACGCCATCTTGCCCTCTAGAATCAGCTGCATGCCCAAGGATATGGTAGTACTCATTGTTCGTGCACGCAAGGTGTTTGTGTCGCGTTTCTTGGATGCCAACAATGGTACATTTTGCCAAATGGAATTGTTGCATCAGGAGCATCTGTCGTGTTACAGACGTAGTTTTGGAACTTTGGTCCAAAGTCATCACGTTCGCTGTAGCTAGGGTGAGTTTCACTTCGCAGGTAAGCTTGGATGGCGCACTGTGGGATTGTGCAGATTGTTCAGCGGTGGCGGCAGGTGGACGAGGAACTATGCAAACCATGTGCCCATTTTGCATTAGGGGTACTCTTGGGTCTCCCCATTCCATCAGTTCCTTGTACCATATCCACTGAAGTGCACAAAGTTTGCCTTCATCATGAGTCCATGCTTCCCAAAGCTCACTGCTTTGTGCTTGCTGCGGGTGCTCAGCAGCATATTTGGCAAGGCAGTCGGCACACTCATTCCACGGATGACCAGAGTGTGCTTTGATGTGTTGCCAATCAATGTGATCGTGCCCATGACGTGTTTGGAGAATCTGTGCCAGGCTCCGCATGATAATCCTCCACGAGAGGGCATGGATGGTTCTCCATCGACCTGCTGCCATGTTGCCAGAGACTGTCGCGTCAAAATTGAAGGAGAAGGCAAGAGGAGCACCAGGGTACATCTGCCAATGTTGATTGCTGAGGTGGACCGCCCATATCAACGCCCATATCAAAGCTCCATGCTCTCCATAAAGTGAGGATGTGGCAGAGGCAATGTGGCAATAGAGACATCCTCCAAATTTCCATCCAGTGGCGGTCTCAATGAGCAAGACAATGCCAGATCCAACATGCCCATCAAGCGCTTTGGATCCGTCTGTAAAGAAATGAAAGGCGCATGGAGGTTGATCATTCACGGCGATGAGCTCCTGAAATGCTTGTTGAGTAACTTCCGGTGCTTGAAGATCTTGTGGCCAACGCTGGTCTAAAAGCGGTCCGAAGATGGCAAGTTCATCAGCCATATGGAAGACTTGCGAGAGATCAATCTGAACTGTCTGTGGCGGCTCGATGCATTGGGCAAGTTCTACCTGATATACAGGCCGTTGGGTGTGAGCCACCTGCCCAACTGTTTGGCGCCTGTGTTCATCAGGGTGGTGTGCTGCTGGTTGATTTTGGAGGAAGTTGATTGCATCTTCTTCCATGTCATCCCACTCCCAATTGAAAGGTTGTGCAGGTGTGATAATCAACATAAAAGCTTGCCCATGTCTGCATCGATATGGTGCTGCGTCAGAGAATTGCCAACCTCCTTGCCATGTGGTGCATGTGTTGTGAGGGTTGCGAGGAGGACAATCATTTTCACGATGGACAGCTTGCAAGAGTTGAGTTTGGCCCGTGATGCTCGGTAAGATCGCAGCTGTAGTATACGGCTGTCGGATCGCCAAAGTATCATCATATGTAGTGACCAAAGTGGCTCGTTCGACTGGGCGGAGCAGCTGGTGCACAATGATGTGGATTCGAGACCGATCGAAGTCCCGTGCTGGAGATTCCCATACAATGGCGAAGTCAACCTCGACTTGCGGTTCAAGTAGATCTTGCCAAGTGCTTCTCAGATGTAGTTCCCAGTTATGAAAGTCATCAGCGAAAATGACTTGTCTCATTTCATCGTTGGTACGGATGCGATCTGAATGTAGACACCAGGTGTCGACAAGTAGCAGTCGTTCCAGATGTGCTGGGCCAGGACTCGCATAGACATCCCAGTGTGGAAAGAGGGCTTGGATGAATGCTGTTTGATCCTGCAGGATAGGTGTAGCCTCAAATTCAAGCTGATTGGCCTGCGTGCTTGTAGTCAACCATTGTGGTGCCACAATATGTTCATCACCAAGGTGGTTGGTGACCGCAGGTGGATGGATGTTGAAGATGAGGTTGTTGCCTGCTCTGAAAGGCGCAGCATCATTGCCTTGGAAAAGACGATCTGAGATTTGTAGTTCACAAAGTCGATCAATGCATACCCGGCCAAGCTGGCATAGATCACGTAAATGAAAGGCATTTGTGGGGCTGTCCAATGTTGCCACTGCATGATTGATGCCTGTTCGTCTGTCCGTCAAAAACTTGATGGTGACCAATGTAGGCTTGAGCGGTGGGCGTACTCGTTGATAGAGAATGAGATGGCCAATGGTCCATTCTCTGTCATGACTTGGTGGTGTAGGATGTACAAAGACCAAATCTAGGTCCAGTGCCATGTTGATCTTGTCCCTCCAAAGGTCAACCAGGTCAGTCTTCCAGTAATGATGATGTTGATCAAGCCGAAAAACTCTACTCTCCTCATTGACAGATTCGTATGGTCCAGCGATGTACCATGTTGTGAGGAAAGCAATTGGTCCTTCTTCACAAGCAATTGCGGCCTGTTCAGCAAAGGCTTGATGTAAGGAGCTGAACCATGATGGCCATGGTTGATCATGTTCTGCTTGTCGTGGTGGTTGGTAAGCTCCAGGAGCACTGGCCACAAATTGTGGGTCAGCACATTCACCAAAGTTCCGAATGGCAACTGTGGTTGAAGGTTTGATCCATGTATCCTGTGGCAGGGCAGCGTCAGTGGCGCTCACTTGCAATAATGTGGCTTCGTCAGCGGGTTGTTGCGCTGCTTCGACATCTGTGAAAAATTCATCATGATCAGGTTGGCGTCGATGGCGTTGAATAATTTGTCTTCGATTGAGTCCATGTTGGCCTGCCCGTACTGCATAGTAAGTGGAAATGCTGGATGGCTCAAAGGGCGGCACCGCAATGCGTATGTAATCACCATGATATGCAAGTCCAAATTGGCACGTGATCGTGCATTGATCAAGGCACCTCGATGCCACAGCAAGCATCGATTTCTCATCGTAGTGCAGTATTGTAAAACACCAGCAATACGTAGAATCAGCGAGCGATGGATAGGTGTTGGCAGCAGTGTGGTGTATCTGTCAATCTCAACAACCGACTCAAAGGTTGGGCCGTGCAACTCAACATCAATCAGAACAGCTCTGCGTGTGTCGCCAAAGCGCATATCGGTATGTGCTAAAAGAAGGAAAGGTGCAATGTTGGCTGCTTGCAGATCCTTAGGCGACGGCTGGATGTCGAAGATGTTTGCGACAGCGTGGTGTGTCATGCCCAACAATCGTCTGATGTCGGCGAAGGAAGCCTCTGGAGGTTGCGTATGCACCCTTCCATGCGCAAAATTGCCATTGAGGTCGTATACTTGAGCAGACTGCCATTCTTGTGGTGGGCCAAACGACGATGGTGATGTTGGTGGATTCGTATTCAGATCTGAGTCACTGTCAGTGCTGAGCTCGTCCAAGGGCATGCGTGCACCGGGAGCTCTAGCCATGAAGGAGGACAGATCAGATTCATCTTCATCTGGATGTTGTTGAAACATCGGTGGGAAGTGCTCATCAAAGGAAACTGCAAATGGCTGAAAAGCGACATGTCGTTGTTGACGTCGAATCACAGACGCATTCCTTCGAAGGCATGGTTTCCCAGGGAGGAGCTTGTGGTTTCCTGTAGTGGTCCATGGCAAAGTGTCATCATATGAGAGCACTTCGGTTCTCAACATGGTGGCTCTTGCTAGGGCTGCAGGTTCAGAAAGAAATTTGGGGTCCCAGTGAATGCTGTGACAGCGGACCAGGAGATTCAACTCAAAGTCAAAACTTCGAAGATCTGGATGACATGCTGCACCAGTGTTGCAATCACAGTGGTAGGCCTCAGTCAACTCAGTCGTCTTCTTGTGCTGAAATGGCTCATGATGCTCGTTCCGCAGACACAAAGCTTCACTGCCAAAACTCACTGTTTGGGTGAGGAGGATCGCTGTCCATCGAAACCACCATCTTGGCCACTTCCCCCAAAGGGCTCCATAGAGCGTGGTCTCTTTGTTCTGCGATCTTCTTCGTCGGAGAGCACTTCCATGGCCTCGTCGGTCTTGGAGGCTGCTGCAATGCTCTGTTGTAGGCTTTCTTGCACTTGTTGAACTAGAGCTTGAGCTTCCATCTCGAAGGTGGAGTTGGTATCCCCCTCTACCGACTCTGGGATGGCATCGCCTGTTTCGGTGGAGAGCGGCGCTCCCACTGCTGCAGCCTGCTTGTTCAGCTGCTGTAGGTGTCTGCGGGCGATGTTGAGCTCTTGTTGCGCTCTGTTCAATTGATCTCCATACTCTTTCTGCTGGTCCTTGAAGAGCTGGAGCTGCTTCTGCCAACTGACTACAGAGTCTTTGAGGTGTTTGAGCCAGTTCTGTCGATGGGATGTTCTTGCATCCTTGACTTGCGACAGTTGCCTGGCTGCTTTGCCTACCTGTTTGGAGGCTTTGTTCAAATCTGTGGTAAGGGCTTTCGATGTGAACTTCTCGGCTTTTTCCACGGCTCTCTGGATGTCTTCCGGGGCCTGAGTGATGTCCGGGTAGTTCTTGCGAACGGCTGACAGAAGCTCTGCGTGTGAAAGTGCACTTGCTGTGGGTGGCACAGGTGCTTGTTGAACAGTTGAGGCACTCGTGTCTTGGGAAGGCCACGGCGGAATGGCCGGTGCAGCATAGGGATCTGCACTTTTGTTCCCTTTCCCTTTTCCTCCTCCTTTTTCTCTGCGTCTTGCACTTTCGCTTCTGTCGTAAGGCCGATTCTGATGGCCCTTCCATTTCCTTTGAGTCTTCCTGCCACGGGTCTGCCAGTCCCAATTTTCTGACTGATCCTCGTGGTAGTTGTAGGTCCTTGGACTCTTTGGCTCGTTGCTGTGCGGGACACCAGCGCTCCAGTGTGCCTTGCATGTCGGGCAGTGCACATGGCGCTTGCCGTTGAGGCGTCCACAGCTGCAATGCCAGGGATACGTCTCCATATTGGCCATGATGTTGGCGATGAAGACTGGGTCTCGAGAATGATGTCGAGACAACCTCTTGTAGATCTTGTGCAGCTGCTTGTAAGTAAGCACTGCTTGCCCTGTGCGGTGTCGATACCACAGGGATCTGGCTGTCGCTCGTTGCCGTCGGAGGCGACGCCTCTGGGAGTTTGTTGAAAGTGTCGTAATTCACAAAGAAGAGTGTGAAGAAAAACACAATCACCTGCATCAACTAAATGTAGAGCCTCCTCGCGGTACAGCTCACCAATGTAGATGATGGAGTCGCAATTGACAGGGTTGCAGCAAAGTCAGATTCAATGGGGAAGTCGCACAGGAAAATCAACTGTGCGAATAAGCCCAAAAAATGAAAATGCACCAGCCAAAATGAATTGAAATTGAGTAAAAAGATGTATAATACCACGCAATGCCAGGGTCCGAGGACAGCCAGTGGGAAAGCGGGTAAAATATCCAAAAGTCCAAAAAGATCCCAATATACCAGGTCAATGACAAAAAGGGCCAGGTAGATCAGGAAAAGGTGATGCCTCTCCAGTGAGATGGCAGAGCACTATGCCGTCAAGTGTTCAAGGCACACTTGCAGAAGCCTATCCCAGGATTAACGTGCTGGGACACGAAAGTGCACAGCCGGTACTCGTCGGTCACCAAGCAATGCAACCAAGGCCGTATCAACGAGGCCCGCGGGATTGCACCCGCTAAGGTTAACGATCTGCTATCGTGGGGGCTGCAGCCGAAACCTTAGGTATATATCTGTGTATATATATATATAATATCCAGATGTAGACATAGGTACACACCATAAACCATACTAAACTTAATCATTCAGCAACTTACCTACTTTGGGGGGACCCCACGTAGGCAGGCATGACCATCCTAGTAATCGTAACTGGGTCATAGCCCTGGTGAATGAGATCTGCAGTCCAGGAGAGTTTCCGGTCACTTCTGGGAAAACCTAAACTCAAATATTATTACCCATAGGATCCATGTATGGTATATATTATGCTAACATGACTGGGGTATATTGATGGTAAATGTTACCTATAGCATACATGGATCCTATGGGTTATATAATCAACAAAAATGACTTTGGATGACTTTGGAGTATATCGCATTCTTTTTTGGTAAGAACTCATGCAACATGAAAAGACAATAAAAAAAACATAATATACATATATATATATTATTGTTACATTCTGTTACAAATGATGTTAACTAGTAATATAACTAGGCAAATGACTAAATGGTTCATCAATAAAATGCAATATAACCAGAAATCTGTTCATATGATTTGGATTTAATGGTAATTTACCACAGACAAAACCCTGGCGTCATTGGGATATGATCGAGGCACAGGATTGTTCCAACTCAAACCATTCTTGGCACCCCCTAGAAATAGATAGAACCGAAACCTAGAGAAATGACGGAGAACATATCTGATTCATTTGATCTTCCGCGAAAAACAGTGAGAGATCTCATGGGACGTATCAAATGAAACAGGTGAGCTTTTCAAACATACTAAACATACGCCCGTTTTCCCATCCTTTGTATTACTATTTGGTTGATAAGATTCCCGTATTTTTAGGTTGGTCCATGTTCATAATCCTCAATCACCAGCTAGTATAACTACAAATCAATCCACAAAAAAGTGACTTATCCAATGGTATTGTGCTTCCCATATGATTGGGCATTAACCCTATGGATCCAGTCGTACCTTCTCAGGAAGTGGGACTGGGGTATAATTTACTCTAATTTGGAGGGTTTAGCCGTACCTTCTCAGACAGTGTTTGGATCCATAGTTTATTAATAAACCATGGTTTATTAATCCGGGGTTGACATTAATTACTAATACTATGTCACGAAAACCTATCAACCAGTCACTATAAAAGTATAGTGCTCGTGTACTATATTATATTAGAATATATACAATATATCAATCTATTACCCACCATTATGGTTAATACCTGATTAATTCCATAGTTTATTAATAAACCATTAATCACTAGTATATTACATCCATTTTTAGTGTATAATCATGTATAATCCAGTGTTTGGATCCATAGTTACTAAAAAATGATGTATACATTAGGTTTAGTATGGTTTGTGCTGTGTACTAGTATAATCCATACAATGTGAGGCCCCCAAGATAGCTAAGTTGGTTTATAACTCCAATAACTATGGTTTATGGTACTTATAACTATAGTTACTGGGGCTTATAAACCAACTTAGCTATCTTGGGGGCCTCACATTGTAGTGTTTATTAATAAACACTATGGGTTGACATGAATTACCAGTGACCAGTGAACCTGGCCACTGTGGATGGTCCTCCGGCAGCTTCCCAGCATCGCGCCGCAGCACGCCGTGGGTGAAGCGCGGCAGCGCCAGGAAGGCGTCGCTGTCACAGTCGCAGCGGGCCGGGAGGGAACCTACGCTCGAGGGGAATTCCAGGGGAACTTTGAGAGGAAAAGACTGAAAACAACAAGAAAAATGGAATGTCATCAGATGTCATAACTAAAAATGAAAATTTTAAGAAGATTTCACCAAGAAAATGGTGATGTACTTGAAGTGATGGGAGTTTGATAGGAAAAAGAAAGGGTTTTCATCAATCAAAATGGTGGATTTGATTCAATTTAAGTGATGAGATTGATGATTGGCTGCGCCCATCATCCAAAGGTGTTAGGGCTTTCAACTGAATTCACATCATTAAATTTACCATAGGTTTGCATTCCCATAGCATCATAGCATCTACAATGCCCTGATGACCCCCAAAAAATCGCCGGCAATAGCTGGATCTTCATCCACCAAATCATTCACCAAACTTGACCAAAACCAGTGGCTCCAAAGGTGGGCCTTTGAAAAACTCAGTTTAGACCTTTTTTATCGAACACTCCGGGATGAAATATCATGCAATTAACAATAACCAAGAGATACCCTCTGGTAAACTAACATAGCTATTGAAAATTTCCATAGAAATAGTTGATTTACCCATTAAAAATGGCGGATCTTTCAATAGTTATGTTTGTCATTACCAAGAGATAAGAATCATTCAGCTTTGACTGAGAATCGTGAAGTACCTCCTTTCAATCCACTGCTGAATCATCATTTTGCCCAAATTACGATGGACTGGTTGGTACCAATTTTCAGACATAACTAACCAAATCATATCACATTGAGTTGGTGATGTATCCCATTATATCCCCACAAAAATCTCCATCAAATCCCATGAAAAACAAGCTATCAACTCCCATGAAATTCAATTAGATCATATTAGATCCCATTAAAAAAACATCCAATTCTATCCTGAAAAAATTGCTCAACATTTTTCGGGGCTCCAGCCCCATCATCTTCTCAGCGTTTCGGCCAAAAGGCCGTTGGCTTGGTAGTGGAGCAAGCAAACACCTAGCTGCGAATGCCAAAAGACGCGCCGGAAGGTCGTTGAAATCAGAGGCAAAGCTACTCTGGTCGGTGGTATACAATGGTGATTAATGGTGATTTAATGATGGTTAATGATGGTGAATATCTACTGGTTGGTGGTATACCTACCCCTCTGAAAAATATGAAAGTCAGTTGGGATGATGAAATTCCCAACTGAATGGGAAAAAATGTTCCAAAGCACCAACCAGTACTGGCCATGATATACATATTGCATGGTAAATGCTTTCAGGATGTAAGATCTAACAACGGGCCAGAAAATCTGCGGCGTGCTGTTTTTTTTTTGGTTTTCAGACACGCCCAAATCATATCAAGTTGGTTAATCATATCCCCATCACCCAATCACATCATCACTAACTCACACAGTACCACCAGATAAATCCCGATGTTGTCATAAATCACATTGTTCGTAGCATGTTGAATCCCCAATAAATTCCATTTCAATAAATCACATGTTCTCCAATTACAACTATTTTCTAATAATTCGCAGGACTTGTCTTTTACAACAAAAATCATCTGGTTGGGTTTACAAGGTGAGGCCTCCAGTTCTCAGTTGCTTCATACATCCCCCAGTAAGTAGAATGATAAGTATAGTATTATCCCCCAATAAACCCTAGTGAACCAAGTTATAAGATGTTATAAGTCATGAAAAGCTATCTAGACTCACCTCGTATTGACCAACACAACTGGGATGCAAAAACTCGGCTACCCAGCTGGTAGGCGCATGTGGATAACTCGACTCTGGTGAGTTTTACCTATTTTCCGCTGGGAAAGCCATATGGTAATTCCCAAAGATCGCTAGAAATCCACAAGAATTGGAGGTTTGAAAAAAGGTTAGATCGCTAGTTTCATCCACACACATCGGAGGTGTATATCTATGTAATATTTAAGGTTTATGGCATCGGGAATGATGTGGGTTCTCCTGTAAGCCATGAGAAGTAATGACACCAATGTGGTAAATCCACAAATCCAATACAACCAAGTTTCTATCTATCGATATCTAGATACTAGATATATAATAAAATATAATAAAATAAAATATAATATAATATAAAATAATATAATATAACATAATATAATATAATATAATATAATATAATATTAGTATAATACAATATAATATAATATAATATAATAAAATAAAATATATTACAATTAATAATATATATATATATATTATAATGAATATAATACATATATATATATATTATAATTAATATAATATATATATATATACATATGTATGTATATATATGTATATATTAGGTTCACCCAAGATAGCTTAGTTGTTTTATATTAATTAAATAACCTCCAATGATCCGCCTTTCGCATCTATGAGTGATGCATCGGAAACCGATGCCAGGGATTGGCGCAAGGGCAGGCTATGCAGCGTTTTGGTGTGCTATCCAAGTAGATACCCCAAATGCTGGCAACTCCACAAAATATATGGTAGGTACCTCCAATAAATCGGTTCCTGTTGGCCATTGATCTACAGGAGGGGGACCCCCAGTTATAAGTTGGTTTATAAGCCCCATTAAGTATACCCTCTGGCTATTTAACATAGCCATGGGAAATGGCCCATAGAAATAGAGGTTTACCTAGCTATAAAATTGTGATTTTCCATGGCTACGTTAATTAAATAACCAGATGGTATATCATATCTCTATATACTTCATGGGGTTTATAAACCAACAAACATTAAACTAGGGGAGGCACCACCTTGTTCTATGAATTAGTGTTGTTTTGTGCATTTCTGCTTTATGGTTTCAACATGTTTCAACCCATCCCGATCAGATTCATCCCGATCAGATTCTCGTCAGAAATCATCACCCCAGGTATCATGTCACAAACTCGTATCGCCAGCCCAAAATGGCGTAAATTCCAATAAAAAAACATGGAAATATATTGTAAATATCATCAAACAACATCATATAAGATATCAATGATTAAAAACACATGTAATTTCCAATCACAAGTACTTAAACATGTCCTTCAGGGGGTACAGTATACTATACCTGAAAGCATCCACCCAAATTGCTGTCCAGGCACTGTGCTCGAAGAGGTCTGTGAGGCCTATCCTGGGTCTCCCGTTGGGGTGCCATAAACGTTGATGGAGGTGCCCAAACAGGTTTTGTTCAGGATGTTTGACCATGATTTTGTCCATAATTTGTTCAAACATCCTTGTTCGGGGGTCATTATACTGGACTACTAACACTGGATAATGGACTACTAACACTATAAATGTCATAGTAGAACCATAATTTCCGAATATGCACTTGCTCTACTCTTTTTCTGGGATTTTTTCTGGGATCCTTAAGGAAATAGTTTGCAAACTTTCGGTTTTGCTTCAAACAACTTAAGGTTTTCCTAAAACCTGTTCCATTCGTCGTCAAACTGCGGCTCAAAAATTTTTGTTCCACCGATGCTTGGGATGTTTGGGATGGGGGGCTTTCGACCATTTTTGAAGCCTTTTATAGATGATTTATGATGCAAAAAAGATGAAAAGGTCGAAGCATCATCAATTTTCGACCTTATAGATGATTTATGATGCTTTACCTCTTCAAAAAGGTGAACTGCGATAGATGATTTTCCATAGATATCATAGATTCCATAGCTAGGTTAAATAACCAGAGGATGTTTAAATGAAGAATCTGGTCTCCGCTCTCGGACCAAGGGACCAATCGAACGAATGCAGAGACGCATTGGCTTCCGCAAAGGATGGCTCTCTGGGTTCCTTCCATCGAAAACGCGCTGATTTCGTCCAAAATTTGGGGATCAGAAAATGAAGACCAACATTTTCCTTGATTAGCATACATATCTCGAAATAGTACTGATAGAGGTGTTTTGATGTGTTTTGTGTTTTCTAAGTATGACATAGTATTACATGAATTTTGTTGTGTATCATCATCTAAGTATACCATACACTTATCTATCAGCACTATCATACACAAGTAGCAACGCACAATGGCTGCGACAACCCAGCCGAAACGATAGGCTTTTCACTGGTGAACATATACAATTAGGTTGCAACATGGCGGTAGATATATTGGTGAACATGAAGGAACAAACATAAGTGGAGGGCCCCACATTGCAATGTAATCCCCTGGCACCACAGCGGGATAGGCGAACCTTTGCTTCTTTTGCACAGGACCAACGACCCTTAGATGTTTCCAGAATATGGCAGACTTAGCTAAATAAGTGGATTATGGGGTATAGTCCAATATATCCCAGTTATACTGGAAACATCTGAGTAGCAAACAAAGCAAAAATCATCTCGCTATATCCCACACTGAAGTTCTCACCACTTGAGCCATGAAGTTCTACCCCTATCCCATCTCATGAGTTGAGAATTGGGAATTCAACTTCTTTGATTACGATAATCCTCAGTATACTGGCTAGCATACCCTCTGGTAATTTAACATAGCTATTGAAAATGGCCATAGAAAGAAATAGTGGATGTTCCCATTAAACATGGTGATTTTCCATCGTTTTTTGTACCTTTACCAGAGGGTAACCAACTATTTTACCATGGCTCAACAATGGCTCAACTCATCCCAAAAAGGCCAAACAAAAAAGTCCGTCGTCCTCCTTCAGCCGAAAGTGTTGCCCCAAGCTGTGCTCTGCAGTGCTGCAGGTCAGCGTGTGCGACTGCATGTTGTGCAGAAACGGAATGACCTGCATCTGCTTCCCTATAGGTCAGGCAAGGTTATTTGGAGCAAAATAGGTAAAAGTGATTTTGGAGGCAATTTTCTAACTAATAGTTTATTTTTAAGGAAACAAAAATAGTTTTTTTTAACTACATAGTTAATTTTTAAGGGTCCATTTCAAGGTAATTTTTGGGGTTTAAAAAACTACCTTCAAATTTTACCTTGATTTTTTTTGCATTTTTTGCATGGAAAAAAAATAATGAATTTGGAGATTTTCTTAACATTGTACCATAGTAAAGTGAACATTATCAATTGCTTGAAAAGTATTTTAACAATATGTTTCTTGATTTTGTGTGAAGTCAGTCCTACATGATTACTGGAAGTGCAAAAAACTATATTGTTTGAACTTATACTTGTTTGAGCAAATCAAAGTTTTTATTTGTGAAGATCAAATCTGATTGGATGTTTTGAAGATATGTTTTACAACATCAAAGCTACAATGAAGTAACCCCAAGCATACATTCTGTCTTTGAAAGCTCGGTGAGGACATCCATCAAAGTATAATTGAGTTTTTGGTCTTTCTTGTCAAAAAAAAGATTTTGACAGCCGGTCTTTGACAATCTCTGCCCAGTCGCTCCTGGGAGCACTTGCCCTGCTCAGTTTCACAGGAGCATCACAAATCGCTTTTGGCAATGCTGAGGATGAAGTAACCACAGCTGGTGTAGAGGAAGCACTGCTACCACAACTACCACTACCACTACCACCACAACTAGCTCCAGTGCCAAGCTGGCTCCAGGGCCTGCTCGACATGAATTGACTCATCTGCGAATAACTCATCCTTGGTGATGTTGGCTTGGCCACCATGCAAGACCATGGAACTGCCCTGCTTCTTCTCAATGGCTGTGGCTATTGTCCTGACATGATAGTAACCATCTTTCTGATAGACATCACCTCGTCTTTCTGCTCATTCAAAGCTTGCTGGTTTCACTGGATTTTTTTCCACGACATGATGGAGTGAGGCAACCCAGTAACCTGAGATTTGTTGGTGCAAATCTCAAAGTTCTTCTTGAAAACCTCGCACTGGGTATTTCCAGGAGCAAAAGCAAACTCGCCACTGGTGTTCTGCTGAAAGACTTTGTTGATGAATTGACTCTTAAATAACCTTGGGGGAGGAGAATTCTTGGAGCCCTCTTCATAGAGCTGCTGAAGATCTTCTGGCACCTGACCACTTTTGATCATTCTGGAACATTTCCTTACCTTGGGGTAGCTTCGATGCTCATCATCAGCAACTGTTGCATCCTCCTCTTTAGGCTCCTCATCTTCTCCTTCTGCATGGTCATCAGGAACTGGCTCATCCCTGGTCTTCTTCCATCCTGCTGCCATCTCCTTGACAGTCTTCGCTTTGGCCTTGGCTTTCGCCTTCAGCTGCATCAGGTCTTTTCTGGATTTTCTTCATTGTGCTCTTGGCTTTTGCCTTTTGAGCTTTCATTGGCGAAGAAGTAACCCCAGGAGCTTTGCTGGCAGCAGCCTTGGCTTTACCTGCTGCCTTTGCCTTGACTTTAGATTTTGCTTTCACCTTGGCTTTGGCCTTTGCCTTGGGTGCTGCAGTATCTAAGAATCTAAGTCAGCTCATGGGGCAGCTTCTTCTGGAGAAGCCTGTTCTACAGATTCTGGTGCTGGTTCAGGTGGAGGCAAAAAGCAAGCATAGCATCAGGTTACCAACAGGGGCGACAAGTGACAAGTAACTTCAATCTTGAGCACCAGTGTGCTACATGGATGGTAAATGCACTTGTACACTTGACATTTTTTCCAACCTTTCACCAAAAAAGTAGCCCACATACCAAAGACCTCGTGCATGTATCAACCAACCATTGTGCTATTTATCATTCACAAAAGGTGCTGCATGAGTTTTTCTTATTTTTGGATGGTAATATGTTTTTGTGAAATAAATATTTGTCCTATGCATGCAATAATGGAAAACAATACTTAAAGATATGCTGCGACTTTAAGAAGTGGTTCGTGTTCAAAAACATTAACAAGATAAACAAATATATAATTAGAAAATAAAGCATATATATATATATCAAAAATGAATAACAAAAAACAATAAATGAACAAATAAATAGTGTATATATATACAGTATGTATATATATATGTATTCAATCAAAAATCAGTGGTGGTATATGTGGCAAAAAAAACATATTACAGTTTCAGTATTGTACATGTGGCTTTTTGTTTTATTTATGCATGTTCACCTAATGTAATTGCTCTTGTCCTAGGTTTTTTTGAAACTTTAAGGCATAATGTACCCAAATACTAATGTAGAGATATATGTGTATTCATTTGGTGTGGTGTTATTGGTTGGCTTGGGGTTACAGTTTTGCAAACCAAACCCATTGCATGCCAACCAACCCTATAAGGTACCTTGTAAAAGGAAAGGTGCTTTAAGCCCCCCTTCAGGTCCTTTTTTTTGGCAAAATAAAACAAAAAATAAAAATGGGAATGCACCAAAAATGTGTAATGAAAATATTTGATTATAGTTTCTGTATTGTACATGTGTTTTTTCTTTTCTTATTTATGTATGTTCACCTAATGTAATTGCTCTTGCCCTATGTTTTTTCGATGACACTTTAAGGCATAATGTGACATAATGTACCCACATACTAATGTGGAGGTATATGTGTATTCATGTGGTGTGGGGTTATTATTTGGCTTGGGGCTACTGTTTTCAAACAAAACCCATTGCATGCCAACCAACCCTATTAGGTACTTTGTAAAATAAAAAGGTGCTTTAAGCCCCCTTAAGGTACCTTTTCATTTTTTTGGGAAATCACAAAACAAATAGACATATAGATGTCTCAAAATGCCTAAGGCAAATGTTTGATTACAATTTCAGTATTGTACATGTGTTTGTTGGTGTTTTTTTTTTAATGTATGTTCACCTAATTTAGTTGCTCTTGTCCTAGGATTTTTTTGATGCAACTTCAAGACATCATGTACCCAAATACTACTGTGGATATATATATATATATATATATATTATATGTGTATTCATTTGGTGTGGGGTTATAATTTGGTTTGGGGTTACTGCATTGCAAACCAAAACCATTGCATGACAACCAACCTATGTTTGGGGTTTCTATTTTGGAAACGCACAGCATTCAATCAAACACAAACCATGGTTGGTACTACATGCTTATCTAAACACCAGGCAACAATAACCTTCGTTTTTTATTTGATTTTTTTGAATGAGAAAAACACTTACAAAGAATAGTAATCCATATTTGGGGTTACTTCTTTTAAAATGATCCCAGCAATAGATCCCTATGTTGTTTTTATTTTTTTCAACCAGTAACATACATGAAACCTATTTAAAAAAAATGAAATGAAAAACTCATTTTTTAAAACAAACAAACATGGTTTTCAAGAAATTAAACACTATTTTTTTAAAGAAAAAACACGTTTTCTCTATATTTTTTGTTTACTGCCCTGAAAGTTTGTTGAAAGTTTGTTGCAAACTTTCAGTCAAACTTTCAGGGGGGGTTGCAAGTTTGACTGAAACTTTCAATGCAAACTTGCAGGGCTGGATTGAAAGTTTCAATGCAAACTTTCAAGGCTGGATTGAAAATTTAAAGAAACTTGCAGGGCTACATTGAAACTTTCATGCAAACTTTCAGTGTAGCCCTGCAAGTTTCTTTAAACTTTCAATCCAGCCTTGAAAGTTTGCATTGAAACTTTCAATCCAGCCCTGCAAGTTTGCATTGAGAGTTTCAGTCAAACTTGCAACCCCCCCTGAAAGTTTGACTGAAAGTTTGCAACAAACTTTCAACAAACTTTCAGGGCAGTAAACAAAAAATATAGAGAAAACTTGTTTTTTCTTTAAAAAAATAGTGTTTATTTTCTTGAAAAC
This sequence comes from Cladocopium goreaui, assembly GCA_947184155.2. NCBI lineage: Eukaryota > Dinophyceae > Suessiales > Symbiodiniaceae > Cladocopium > Cladocopium goreaui. The sequence goes on along the minus strand of CAMXCT020000072.1, from coordinate 95,875 downwards.
CATGTTTGTTTGTTTCAAAAAAATGAGTTTTTCATTTCAATTTTGTTTGTTTTTTTTTTAAATAGGTTTCATGTATGCTACTGCTTGAAAAAATAAAAGCAACATAGGGATCTATTGTTGGGATCATTGAAAAGAAGTAACCCCAAATATGGATTACTATTCTTTGTAAGTGTTTTTCTCATTTAAAAAAATCAAATAAAAAACGAAGGTTATTGTTGCCTGGTGTTTAGATAAACATGTAGTACCAACCATGGTTTGTGTTTGATTGAATGCTGTGTGTTTCCAAAATAGAAACCCCAAACATAGGTTGGTTGTCATGCAATGGTTTTGGTTTGCAATGCAGTAACCCCAAACCAAATTATAACCCCACACCAAATGAATACACACATATATACATATATACCTCCACATCAGTATTTGGGTACATGATGCCTTGAAGTTGCATCCAAAAAATCCTAGGACAAGAGCAACTAAATTAGGTGAACATACATTAAAATAAAAAACCAACAAACACATGTACAATAATGAAATTGTAATCAAACATTTGCCTTAGACATTTTGCGACATCTATATGTTTATTTGTTTTATTTTTCCCAAAAATGAAAAGGTACCTTAGGGGGGCTTAAAGCACCGTTTTATTTTACAAAGTACCTAATAGGGTTGGTTGGCATGCAATGGGTTTTGTTTGAAAACAGTAGCCCCAAGCCAAATAATAACCCCACACCACATGAATACACATATACCTCCACATTAGTATGTGGGTACATTATGTCACATTATGCCTTAAAGTGTCATCGAAAAAACATAGGGCAAGAGCAATTACATTAGGTGAACATACATAAATAAGAAAAGAAAAAACACATGTACAATACAGAAACTATAATCAAATATTTTCATTACACATTTTTGGTGCATTCCCATTTTTATTTTTTGTTTTATTTTGCCAAAAAAAGGACCTGAAGGGGGGCTTAAAGCACCTTTCCTTTTACAAGGTACCTTATAGGGTTGGTTGGCATGCAATGGGTGTGGTTTGCAAAACTGTAACCCCAAGCCAACTAATGACTAATAACACCACACCACCTGAATACATGCGTATTAATGCATACATATATATATATTTAAGTATATATATATATATAGACAGTGATATTTAGGCACATTACGTCTTAGAGTTTCATCAAAATAATCATAGGACAAGAGCAGCACATAAATAACAAAACAAACAAGATATGTACAATACTGAAATTGCAATAAAATAATTGCTCTAGACATTTTGAGACATCTCCATTTCTATTTCTTTAATGTTTTATTTTTCCAAAAAATGAAAGGTACCTTAAGATGGCTTAAAGCACCTTTCATTTTCCTAGGTACCATTGTGGAACCAGTTTTTGAACATTTTAGGCTTCGGTTTCCGGAACCAATTTTCAGACGTTTTGAGACATCTCCAGTTCTACTTTTTTAAGTTTTGTTCAATGAAAATGAAAAAGCCATGCAACATCCATTGTGAATTATAGATATCACATTGGTTGATTGATACATTCACAAGGTCTTTGGTATTTCTGTTGTAAGCTTTTCTGACATCATCATGGGCAAAACATGTTCTTCATGGAGTTACTTTTGGTGAAAGGCTGGAATTTACGTCAAGTGTACACTTAGGGATGTCTCAAAATAGGAGTGCCCCAAAGCTCTGTTTTGCACACTAAAAAACAAGGGCTTGGGGCCCCCTATTTTGAGACATCCCCAATTGCATATACCATCTGTGTAGCACACTGGTGCTCAAGATTGAAGTTACTTGTCACTTGTCGCCCCTGTTGGTAACCTCATGAAGAGGCCTGCTTGTCCACCTGATGCTATGCTTGCATGTTGCCTCCACCTGAACCAGCACCAGAATCTGTAGAACAGGCTTCTCCAGAAGAAACTGCCCCATGAGCTGACTTAGATTCTTAGATACTGCGGCACCAAAGGCAAAGGCCAAAGCCTAGGTGAAAGCAAAATCTAAAGGCAAGGCAAAGGCAGCAGGTAAAGCCAAGGCTGCTGCCAGCAAAGCTCCTGGGGTTACTTCTTCGCCAATGAAAGCTCAAAAGGCAAAAGCCAAGAGCACAATGATCAAAATCCTGACAAGACCTGATGCAGCTGAAGGCGAAAGCCAAGGCCAAAGCGAAGACTGTCAAGGAGATGGCAGCAGGATGGAAGAAGAGCAGGGATGAGCCAGTTCCTGATGACCATGCAGAAGGAGAAGATGAGGAGCCTAAAGAGGAGGATGCAACAGTTGCTGATGATGAGCATCGAAGCTACCCCAAGGTAAGGAAATGTGCCAGAATGATCAAAAGTGGCCAGGTGCCAGAAGATCTTCAGCAGCTCTATGAAGAAGAGGGCTCCAAGAATTCTCTTGAACACCAGAGGCGAGTCTGTGTTTGCTCCTGGAAATACCCAGTGTTCGAAGTTTTCAAGAAGAACTCTGAGATTTGCAACAAATCTCAGATTACTGGGTTGGCTTAGGTTGTGGACAAAATCCAGGGAAACCAGCAAGCTTTGAATGATGCAGAAAGACGAGGTGATGTCTATCAGAAAGATGGTTACTATCATGTCAAGACAATAGCCACAGCCATTGTGCCCTGCCATGGTCTTGCATGGTGGCCAAGCCAACATCACCAAGGATGAGTTATTCGCAGATGAGTCAATTCATGTCGAGCAGGCCCTGGAGCCAGCTTGGCACTGGAGCTAGTTGTGGTGGTAGTGGTAGTTGTGGTAGTGGTAGCAGTGCTTCCTCTACACCAGCTGTGGTTACTTCATCCTCAGCATTGCCAAAAGCGATTTCTGATGCTCCTGTTAAACTGAGCTGGGCAAGTGTGCAGCATGAAATCAAAGAAACCAAAGTGGTTCAGGAGCGACTGGGTAGAGACAAGAAAGACCAAAAATCAATGATACTTTGAAGGATGCCCTCACTGAGCTTTCAAAGACAGAATGCATGCTTGGACAATGCTTCATTGCCAAGTATGACTGGTTCATTATTGCCATAATCTTGTTTCATGCCTTTTCTGACTTTTCCTCATTTTTGCCATGCTGTTGTTTCATAAATTTTGTCAGTGACACAAACACTACCCATGATCAAATCATTTGATCCAATCCAAGTGCCAAGGGAAAAACATGAGACCCTGTCAAAATACATGAAATAAACCCATGCACATATGTCAGCAGCACGTATATAGTAACCCCAAGAGAACATCAGACACATACCATATAACAAAAGAAAATAAATAAATATATATATGTAAAAACGAAGTGAAAAAACATAACCCTTAAAAATTACCTTGAAAAAGGTTCTCAATAATTACCTTCAAAGGTATTTTTTTTAACTAATAGTTAAAAAAAATCGACCAAAATTATCTTCAAAAAGGTATTTTTTTTAGAGTTACCTATTTTGCACCACCATGATTTTCACTCACATCACTTTTTGGGGCTCCACCTTGAAGCTGATTGGGCTGGTTATCCATTCAAATCCACATCAAGTCCTATAAATCATTGCTGAAATCGTCAGCATTCTCCCATAAATAAATCACATATTCATGGTTACATGTCCCCGTTAAAATTATATATGTTTTCCCTTCTCTCCATAATATGTACATACAACAATTGGATGGAGGTTAAACAACCCATAGGTCATACTGGCTAAATACCCAAATTGCTGAAATCCATAATTTGTTTTGATATATCGCATATATTCCCAGTGTGTTCCCATGAATATTCCCTATATTATTCTCATTGAATAAGACATGTTTCCAAGTTTTCAATGGTTTAATCCCACGTTCGCGACGGTTGTCCATCCCAAGGCCTGCAGTTCCTCAGGATGCTTCTGAGAAATGACGCCCCTCAGATCAGCCTGGGACCGCCAACGATTTTTGCAGATGTTGATTGAAGGAAAACAACGCTATATTAAAAAAAAAACATTGTAAAACAAGAACCAGAAAATGAACATGAAGTTCGTTTGCAAGTGCCTATCATGATCATGTGGTAAACTCAACTTGTGTCTCCTTAGCTCCCCATTCAATAGGGAACATGGATACCCATGGCTCTGAATCGCTTCCTCCCAACTGGATCGCCAAAAAAAAGTCACAACACAGCCTTGAACTTGAGAAAATTCAATGGACATCTATTTGGTATTTAGCTTCACAAGATAGCGAGTGGCAGTATTCTGATGACCCCTTGGCCCCCAAGGGGCGGGTTGAGTATGCGAACGGGAACGGGAAGTCGCGTTCATCTTCCATCAGCTGAAAAATCATCGAACTATGGGGTAAAGCTTGGGGTATCGTTAACATGGGATAAGCATCAACATTGACATTTACCCTCTGGTAATTTAACATAGCTATTGAACATGTCCATTTATAGTGGATTTACCCATTAAAAATGGTGATTTTCCATAGCTTTTTGTACGTTTACCAGAGGGTAAACAAACTGATGAAGGGTCATATGAACCCCAGGAAGGCTAGGCCAAAAATCATCGTCAAGTTCCAGGTCGACTCGTAGAGACCCATAGAGACAGAGGTTCTGCATGACCATCTGGTTATGACTAACATAGCCATGGAAAATCCCTACGATAAATGGAGCTATTAATAGGAAAATCATCTATAAATGGATATATGATGATTTATGATATATCATGATACCCTCTGGTTATGACATTCACAGTTTGCCATGGAAAGATCCACCATGCTATTAATAAATAGGTAAACCATCTATTTCGATTAGGGCCATCTATACCATGGCGAACTGTTAAATAACCAGATGGTACTTCACAGGAGAAAAACACGGCTGGCCATTCTTTGCAGGGACCGCATGTACAGGAATCCCTTTCACCTAACTGGGACACCCAAAATGAAGAGATCAAGCTGGGCAGCCCATCCCACTGCGTATGTTATAAACCTGGTTGTAGGTGGGATCATATGATCATCTGGGATAGCCAAGTTTTTTTTTATCACTTAGGGTTACTGGTTGGTAGTTGAGCAACCTACCCCTCTGAAAAATCATGGAGTGAAAGTCAGTTGGGATGATGAAATCCCCCATATATGGAAAAATAAAAGCCATGTTCCAGTCACCACCAACCAGGTTATAACCTACTTCCTAAGTGGGATGAGTCACCAAGTCATATTTAAACCATGTTCAACCAGCATTTTTTTTCATGCTTTGAAGCCACCTTCACGTCCACCTGGTGGCCTTACCCATGGCAGTTCCAGGCACTTCCCATTGGGACTCGAAAGTGGTACAGTAGCTGCCACAGGCGCGTTCCGTGCCACGCAAGATGCCCTGTCAAAGATAGGGCGAGAGCCATTAAAACATGGGAGTGAACCAAAATTGACATAGAAATTCTAGCTTGAACTCCCAATCTTTATGGATAAACTATACTTATAACTTATAATTTACATAAAAATTGGATCAGCTATAGTTTATAAATCAAATTATCATGTAAAACTTGCTAATTTAGATCATTACAATCCAATTATTACTATAGATGATCTATAATTCAGTGAATTCTAGGTTTACAACATTATAATAATTATGGTTCACCATGGTTTATTTAAGATCAGCTATATCCTAGGTTCAAGATCAGCTATAGATCGATTGCTTATAAATACAATTATTACTATAATAGATGATCTATAATTCAGTCAATTATAAGTTATAAGTATTAGGTATTTATAACCAATTTACTAAAACTGACAGATATAATTTACCATAATTCTGGGTAAATGATATATAATATTTCACAAACCTGAATCTTGCGGCCATAAAAGGGGATGATTTCCCTTATTAATTCACCATGATTCCAGGGTTCCGTCGCGACGTGCGGCGCCTCCGCGAGGTACTGTGGAAGATCTTCCACGATGCGCTGCCAGCTGTTCTGATGCGCCACATGACCTTCTTCCAAAAAGGAGAATCGATGGAAAGTTCAGCACCAAAGAATTGGGATTTACCCTCTGGTAAACTAACATAGCCATGGGACATGACCCATTTATAGATGGTTTACCTATTAGAAATGGTGATTACATAGCTATGGAAAATGGCCATAGAAATAGTTGATTTACCCATAAAACATTGTGATTTTCCATAGTTTTTTGTAAACGTTTACCAGAGGGTACAGTAACTAGCTACAAAAATGCCAAACATGTGAACTATGAAGAATTGGAATTTAGCCAGCAAAACTTATGCATAGCTTATAATGTGGTGCCCAATAAAGATAAGTTATCCACGTAGTCATGGTGAGATTTAACATTAAGCGCCGCACGATGGTCAAGTTGTATGGGTGAATATGGGTCACTGCCATCCAACAAAAAAATGGGAATCCAAACATACAGTTATGGCCCGAAATACAAGTTGTAAGTATAGTTCACTAACCCCATTTCTGGAATGTATAATCCCATAGAAATAACCAGTTATAACATGTGAATGTTATAACTAATAGTTGGCCATAACTCTAGTGGGTATACAGTATACAAACCCTTCTGGAAATGGATTGATGACCAATCCCTTGTTTGGAGAAAACAACATGTGGACTTTGACCATGGCACAGAAAAAAATCCCATACCAAAAGTGGCCATTTTCGAAAATTAGTGGAGCTGCACTCCGAAGTACGACAGTAGGGACAAGAATTGATGCTTCTTCGAGGTTGAAACACAATTGAGTCCTGGCTAAGCCATGGCAGGTTTTAACCAGTAAAAAGCAGTGTGGCCTTGCAGTCGTGGCATCAAAAATGACAGATCCGACAGTCACGGGCCGAAATACCAGTTAGAAGTCAGTAAGTCACCCCATCTACGGTTCATTATAACCTCAGTATCCATAAGAATAACTGGCTTCATGGCTTTAACATGCTTTGACTGTAGGGGAATTAGCCATATTAGCCTCCAGACTCCACATGTCATTTCTAACTGGAAATAGTCTAGAAAATATGGTAAAAACTCACAGGAATAAAAACATGCAAGAAAAACAAGTCTAGACATAAATGGTAAAATAAAGAACATCTCATGTGGAACGATGGCAGGAAAAAGGGTCCGTTCAGGCTACAAAAGTTCATTGATTATAGTCATTGTTGTGTTGGGATTGTTAATTAAAGATCACCCCACTTAACAAGTGGTTTAGACTTGCTTCTCAACTGGATCTGATGGGAAAAGATGCAACGTCTACCGGGAAATAACCCTTAATTAAACGCCTGCAAATTGGGGAATCACATCGGCGCCAGTTCTATGTTGATGTTCACCCAACGATATCTACCCATCATGTTATAAATCTTGGTAGATAATGTGGATGAACATGTGAAAACGGAGATGGAAGTGGTTTGGAGATATAGTTAGATGTTGTTCTACCCCCCCAAGATGGTTTTTATGAAACCAACAATAGTTAGATGTTGTTCTACATAGTTAGATGTGTTGCCAACTGAAAATGAAACCCATCTTGGGGGCCCCCACTTGCACTGGATGAAACGACCTGGAGATCTTGACCCTCTGTGCTGACAAGGTCAAAAACTCCCATGGCCAATCTTGGATACAGTGCAACAAATTCTGTTTGGTATATATCCCCATGATTCCCCATTAGCAAGAGATGAACGTATGAAATGAAGTACCAAAAAGAACCTAACAAAAAGATACAAAAAGGTTTACCCAGAAGATTTCTGTGTGCCCGTTTCAGGTCATGTCACCTCAAAGCCCCAATCTCTCACCCAGTGGCACTGGGAAAAAATCGACAAGGTATGAGCCCGTGGTGATCTGATCAGTGTGCCGTGGAACCCCCCGGAGATCCTTGGTGCGGGGGCGATCTTTGGAATTGCTATGTAAGGAGTGACTAACTCAGTCAATCATGTCATTCATGTCAAATACAACAATTTAATGTAGCATAGAAGTTTTCAATAGATGGTTAATCATGTCAAACATACTTCACAGTATCAATAGTGTCTCTGAACGGTTAGAATACAAAATAAAACAATATTAAAACAAGTTATTAAGCCAAATGAAACACACCAGTCTTATACTTGGATTAGCTGGGTCACCGTGGAGGGAATGGATTTGGGCCAGAAACAAAAGAGCATCGTAGGACCACCAGTTCTGGTGCGTTGACCCATGGGAAAAAAAGGAAAAAAAAACAATCTTCAGTATATTCATGAAATCAACCATGTATTCTATAATATTCTACGTGTTTCCCTAGTTATGACGGTTTCCTGAAATGGGGGTACCCGCAAATCATCCGTTTTAATAGGACTTTCCATTGTAAACCATCCATTTTGCTCCATTTTAGAGATCCCCCAGTGATGGAACCCCCGACGTGTGCCCAGATTCTTTCGCACATCCTTGGCGCAGCATTCACAGTTGAGACCGCACAGCGCAATACCT
>CAMXCT020000072.1:0-82500 GCA_947184155.2 Cladocopium goreaui | reverse complement strand
AGTTTCGGTTGGTCACACTCCGTTCAATATCAATGTTCTAATCACCATAAACCCCTATTAACCCTACAAAGTGGGGCCCCCAAACGATAGCTAAGTTGTTTATATATATAACTCCAATTTCACTATGGTATATAATGTTTATAACTATAGTTTTCGTGTTTTTTAAACCAACAAACATCACTGCGGGGGGGGGGGGTCACATCGCCCAGGCCAGGCACGATATGGGTGAAATGCATAGGGACGCTCTGGTTGAAGACTTGCACTGGGATCCTGAGCTACTGTCACTGTGGTTACCATGTTCTCATGGTGAATCATGGAAAATACGGTCATAACATGTTAATAGTAAAGAACAATCATTGCAACATGCTTATAATTTTATAGTTTATCAATCTTATAGCAATCTTACCCTTCGACTATAATCATGGTAGATGTCAATAGTATTCAATAGTAACAATCATTCTCAATCTCCTGCTGTTTTTTTTTTAAACCTGCCTTCTGAGACTCAGATGGCGGTTTCCTAAGAAACCGACCGTGCGGTGGTGCGGTGGTGCCCCCGTGGCCACAAAAACGCAAAAAGTTGGTGATGATTGGCCGATCGGTGAATTCCATGATTTATGGCATATTGAAATTGCTAATATATGATGAATCTCGCTGAATATATGGCTAGTATATTTATCAGACTGGCCGATTTGTTGGCTTTATGGCAAAATTATTGAACTAGTTCATGGGGTGAACAAAAACCAACAAACATAACTGGAGGGGCACAACCTTGCACTTCTTTTGTGAATAAGTTTGCCGAATCTTGGCCAGTTGATTTATTTTTGCGCTACATCATTGGGTTGAGCGAAGCAACATTCTGAAGGAACTCATGGCATTTACATTATTGTACCGTCCAACATAGATATTCCCCTAAAGCTGTCCATTTAAGTCTCGGATTGGCGGAGTACACTCTCGTAGCTGGTCTTTTGCAACACATTATCAGCTCAAGCAACACATTATCAGTTCAAACGATTATGCCCACAAAAAGAAGGTTTCACCCTTACAATCCCCAGCCAGTTGTGGATAAATGGACACTTATTCAAGCGCTACTCGTTCCCTGCACATCATGTTCTTGTCATCCCCGAGTCTTATTGATTGCATCTAATGATCAACGGGTAATTTATCGTGTGAACCGTTCGTTGGGCTAAAACTTATGTCTGTTGCTAAGATCCTCTCTTTTTTGTGAGATAAATTTACTGTTTCGCCATTGAAGCCCGGTTCTCTGCTGCCCACTTCACGTCCTCCGCAGTGACTTCAAATGCCTGCCGGAAGCCATCTCAGAGAGGAGTGTGCAGTTCACTGCATCGCTGGCACGTTGCTACCTATGGTTTCGTAGTTGCAACTGAGCGGCAATACTACCACGGAGGGCCCGATAAAAACTTGTGGGCCCAGTCCATGAAGCGCTCGGCTCTGGTCCAGATGTAATTGGAACATCCAGACCAGGAGCCGTGCTGGTCATATCCCCAATCCTGGAAGGCAAATCGACTGCTGTTGTTTTGCATTGCTGCTGTCGTTTCATCTGATTCCCCGCCCGTCCTCCTTTAAATGCCACATGCGAACTGTGGGCGGAAAGATTGCGATCACCCGGCGGTCGCCTGCACACAGACGCCCAACTTGATTGCAACTCACAAGTGCATGATAGCAAGTGTAGTTGCCAGGCCTGGCTTTGCTTGTGCCACCGCAAAACAAAAGGCAACAAGCGGCGAAGCCGACCAGGACAACCACGGGGAGTCCTGCACATATGAAATTTGAATGTTACCTTCTTGCATTCATGAAAACTAGCTGAGGCGACGACGCGGGGGTTTTCGGCAACATGCTGCCAAATACATTTGACAGCAGTGCCTTTTGGAGTCAAGCAGAGCTTGAGCTCCGCAGCGCCCCGAAACAGGCAACCTGCAACACGCTGCCCTTTGAATTTATATGGCTGTGCCCCATGTCTGCTGGATTAGCTCTTATCTCCAAATTCATTCCGCAAGTTTGATGGACTAGCTACGATATGACATCATTATGTCCCATGTGTTTCCACCTTGAATCCATGACACCGAGGCCCCTCCCAGCTGTAAGTTGGTTCATAACACCACCTCACGACAGGTATATCTTGTGTAAATCCTGGTGATTATAGCTATAAACCAACTTAACCTATCGCTTCTGAGCCCCTTTCTGTAGTGTTTTTGTTTTTCATACCAGTATTCCAGGATATTATAGGTATTCCAAGTCCCAGATGACTTCTTTCGGAACATCCCCTTAAAAATAACCAGCTTCCAATCCATTCCAACAGATTTTTACAGATCTTCCAGTGACGAGCAACGCCTCCGGCAGCCCACCGACCACCGCCGTCTCCGTCGGAGACTTCCGGCGGCGCTTCAGCTGGAAGAGGCGCGCCGGGAGCAGGTCATCCCAATGGGGGCCTGGTCGCATCACCGATGCGGATTTTGTCTTTTTTCTTGTGGAGAAAAAAAGGGTGACTTTTTGTGATGCAAAAAAACAAGAAGATGATTATATGATATATATGTGGATGATTTTTTCTGATCATAGTGATATGGGGGTTGTACACTCCGAAATGTTGAATGATATTGGGCTTAGTACTAATGGAAATGGATGGAAATGGTGAATTATATGAGTTGTGTCCTTACGAATTTCGGGAGGCCACACTCACATGCTGAGAACAGGGCACCAAGCCGTGGAAAACAAGATTCTAAGCAACAGGTTTCCCAGGACCAAACTGATGGTAGAGTAGTTGGTGAAAAGACTGAAGAAATATAGCGATGATTTTTAAAGCGATAACTAGGCTATAAATCAGATATATTCCGACCGCAAAAGCCAGATGAACGGGGGCACCCTTCATCGCTTGGATAACCATCTTTGAAATGCAAGTTGTGATTGTGAAGCCTGGTTCGGTTCGCCCCCGATTTCATTTTGTAGCGCTAAAATTAACCCAAAGTTGACTATAGGGAGACTGGCCGAAACTGTTTTTGAATCCTCTGGTACTCAAGAAATGGAACATCCCTGAGATTATCGATTGATTGCGCATTCAAATGACCAGTTAAAGTTGGTTTATAAACCATCATAACCCCCATTAATTATATATTATATATATATAGTTATATCTATACCATCAACCAAAGAATTCAGCCACTTCTAAGGCAACTGACTGCGAGCTCGAATGAAGGCCATGATCAGTGCTGGAGGACATAAGGCAACTGATCGCAGCGGTGCCTGTTCCAGTGGTAGGATTCAGGTAAATCCTTGGTGCCAGGCCGGTCGAAACGGTCCCCGAAAGTCGATGAAAAAAAAGGTCAGAGGGCCCCTTTTTAAAGAGAATCCCGGGGGAAACCCAGGATGAAGTTCCAGAAAATGTTCCATGGTAACATGATGTACCAATTGTCATGTTTCGCAGTTTCGGTGTCCTAATTTGTTTTCCTCAAGCTGGGCTTGCTAAATCACAATGGTTTAGTTCGTGGTCAACTCCCCATCTTTTGGTTGTTATTGGAATCCTTGTGCCAGGCAAGATGGAAATGGAAAAATGTACCCCTGACTACAGTTTAAATTAGCATAATAGTCTATAATACTTATGATCACCATAAACCTTCATTATTCATGGTGTTTTTTTCCAGTTCTAAAGTGACTCTAAAGCAACTTCACTAACCACCTACCTGATGCACCATCAGTCTACCCTCTGGTAATTTAACATAGCTATTGAAAATGACCATCTATAGTGGAATTTCCCATTGAAAATGGTGATTTTCCATAGCTATGTTAGTTTACCAGAGGGTACCCGTCCCAGATCCTCCGAGTTTCCGTTCGCAGTACGTCAGGAAGCCGTTGCTTGCCACGTGTCGCTCCTCCACCACCGTGCAGCCGATCGGCGTCGAGAGCTGGTCGCAGAGCTCGGTGGAACGGGTGAAGGCCCAGGACGCGAAGGGAGATGCCTCGGAAAAAACGGTGCTGACTATAACTATAGTTACCAAGTTGTATAGGGATTGAGAATGGTATGATAGTGGAATAATTGACACATATAATTATATTCAAATGTAATATGTATATATATTTATTTATTTAATATAGTAGGGATTAATAGTAATAGTATAGATAGGGATTGACAATTATCAATCATACCGTTGATATCAGATGTCATGACACGAAAGGAGATATCCATAGTTATAGATAGGGATTGATAATGGTATCATGATAATGGGAAAATCGTGGAATAATGGACACATATACTTATATAATTGGACGATCGAGAAAGGTGGTTGATAACTATGTTAACTATGGTTTATGGTCATTCCCAGAGTCACATTTCGACCTTAAAACCCCCCCTCCTGTTGACAGGGGGTTTTAAGGTAGAAATGGCCATATCGACTTGATATCCCCAAATCTAAGGTTTCTTCAAACTCTTAAATGGAGATTGTTGATGTTTTTGGTAAGTTAAGGGGTGAAAACTTGATACGTATGTTAGTCCTGCAGTTTTAGGCTCTGAACCCCTACAGAGTTCACTCTCTTCTTGTTCCCGGTTTGTGTCGGTTTGGGCCTTGGTTTGTGCATATGGGGCTGCACTTGGCAATGTATGTTTCAGTTTCATGTCGTTGCTTTTTGAACGATATAATAATGTAAATAGATATATTATATATATATGTATATACCATTGTTTTTTACACAAGGCACATTTATTGGGCACAATCATTAGGCACATGCATGCATGAGGCATGGACATGAGGCACATGAATGAGGCCATGCATGAGGCACATGCATGAGAAACATGCATGAGGCACACGCATGAGGCAACATGCATGAGGCACATGCTGCATGAGGCACATGAGGCATATGCATGTTCCGAGGCACATGGGGCATGTACATGAGGCATGGACATGAGGCATGGACATGAGGCATGGACATGAGGCACATGCATTCATGAGGCCCGAGGTCATTGCACACATGTAGGATTCATGCTTCACGTCTTCTGTTTCATGCATGAGGGACACATAAACAGGCATGCATAGAATGTTTTGGCCCAAGCGGTATGACCAAAAGAAACGCAGAAGAAGTTGAGCCTGAAGTGGACCCTGCGGAGGCGCCTTTTTATGGGGCGCACCCATCATAGTTTGTGTTTGTTTTTTTGGCTGTGGGTGCATATTGTAAGCGGGTGCCAGGGGCATGCCAGCGACACCCGGCCAGTGACTCTTCTTGTTTGAGCCCTGGAGCTGTGTGAAGTTGTAGTTTGTGTGCCTCATATTGAGCTGAGGCTGCTGGAAGAGGGGCGAGGGCCAAAGGTCCAAATGGAACACCTCCACAGAAAAGGCCCAACCACGGAGAGCCACAAGGCACAGAAGAGTACCTGGAGACTCTTGCTTTTCCCAAAGGAAAAGCTGCCCAGGAGCTTTTTTTTTGGGGCAATATAGTTTCCCCGGAGATTGCCACAGGTTCATTTTTGAATGTTTCCTTCTAGTATTTTCGCTGTGCAGGAGATGTGGAAACAAGCTGTCCGAAACCGGGAGCCGAAGTCAATGCCAGCGCCAGTTGGCAAAGCTGCAGCTGGGCCTCCACCAAAGGGCCCGCTGGGACAGGCTGCTAAGGCTGCTAAGGCGAAGCCTTTGTTACCAACCCCAAAGGGCAAGGAGGCGCCTCCAAAACGCGCAGCTTCAGAAAGACAAGCAGCCTCGGGACAAGAAGAACCTTTCACCTTCAGGATGGTTCTTTGCAGATAGATGTCAGATGGAGTATTTGTTTTAAGCGTGGATGCTTGCAGGACAGCAGATGGCAAAGAGGTTCGAATTAACCCACCTCCTCCCAAGCCGAGTTCGCCACCTTTGGGTTGGAGGTGGGTCTTGTTGTTTGACCAGCTGGTTTTGTTTGTTGGTTTGTTGTATGGCGCAGATACATCTGCGAGCCACCTCCGCCTTGTTGGCCTGGGCCTCATATTCCACCTGTCACCCAGAAGATGAAAGAAACATTTTTTTGGTTCTCAGGACACAGCCATGGACTTGGTGAGAGATGCCAGGGCTTGCGTGTTAGAGGGCTAGATGACGACGTGCGATGCAGTGGAAAAATGCAATCTGTGAGGGGGGCATGCGCGTAAATGAGGTTGATCAGCTGTTTGCATGCATGCTGCTCTATTTTTCGGAATGCCTGCAGCATGCCTGCAGCATGCCTGCAGCATGCCATACACAGAAGGTCGATTGCAAGTGCCACCTGTGAGGTCATGAGCGATCATGTGTGAGCCTGGCCCTTGGTGACTTTTTAGGTCTTTTTCTTTGGTTGAGTTGTGCCGTCCAGGTTGAATGCCAAAGGACTTTGCCGGGGCCTCAGAAACGTGAAACGACCAAACGTGAAATAGCCAAACATGAAAACCAATCCGTGTAGGAATGATTACCATGCATGCATGAAAGTTCATGTCATTTCATTACATGTTACCGAGTTTCATGTTCTGTTTTTTCAATGTAACCATGCACGCATGAGAGGGACACAGGCATACATGACACATGAAACAGCATGCATGCATGACCACGAAACCATGCATGCATGAGACTGAAACGTCATCCATGCATGAAAACGAAGCCATGCATGCATGAAACGGCCACGCAGACATGTTTTTTCCCATGCATGCATGTACAAGCATGAAGTTAAACCATATGGTCTTGTCAATCTGCAGGTTTTCAGGAAATGGCGCAGGAGCAGTCCTTCTTCCAGTGCCCCAATGCTGTTTCTGTCAGGGGCTTTCAGGGTTTCACCTTCCCAATTTAACTGCAGCTGGCTAGCCCAAAATGCCTCGGCAACTTAAGCAGTTGCAAGCGGCTCCCGACTTGGTAGAGCAATACCGCAATGCGTTCAACAAAGAGCCACGGTTGAAAGAGGCCAGGGGCACAGATTTGTTTAATGAAGGTCATTGAAGAATTTCAAGACAGATGTGTTTATATGGAAGTGGGTTTTTCCTTCATCACTGCCCACTCCGAGCAGTTGTTCAATCCCAAAAAGGAGGCTACATTGAAAGATGTAGCTTTGAATCCGGAGGCCGCATGGGTTTAGACATGTACATGCATGACTTCTTTGTTACTGTGCAGCCAAGATTGAGTTTTAACTTTGAAAATGCTCGTTGCTTTGCAGGTGGTATTTGCCATCATGAGCGTCAGTCCCCACGAACTTCGTCTGAGCGACGAGACAATTGCCAAGGCCATAGTGGACTTCTACAAGTCGAGCAACTTGTTGCCACCTGGGATCAGTGTTTCAGCTTTGTCAGATTGGGCTGGCAAAATGGCCCACGGAGCCAGGAAGGTGACTGGAAAATTCAGACGCCTCTATGCTGCGACGCCTGAGAACTCCAAGGACCCAGCACTGAGAGATTTGAAATTTCGGTGCCAGGAAGCTGGCATACCTACTGCTCCTGGCTGTGACAACTCCGACAAGAGTGCTGACTCTCGTCCAGCGTCTCATGAGGATTTGGAAGAAGTGAGCTGTTCAGCACCTTCTTGGACGGAAGCTTTGAAAAACAAATTGTTGGCCAAAATCAAGGAGAAGGAAGCTGCACAGAAACAAGCCGCTACTGCTCGACCTGTTGCTACTCCAAGCCGCAACAGCCATGAGGTTCCAAAGTTTGTGCTTGACAAGTTGGCTGAGAAGACTCCGGGGGTGGCACCCTTTGTCGCCACAGCTGCAGAGGAGGAACCTGTAGTGAGGGAGCCAGGCAAGGACAAAAAAAAGAAGGCACCAAAGTCCAAGAGCAAAAAAAAGAAGGCTGAGATCACTGGACCTGAGGTCGAAGCAGCTCTGCAACTGGAGGAACCAGTTGCCAATGGGCAAAGCAAGGCTGAGGCTGCGCCAGCTTCGCGAATGGCTGAGGATTCAGGGGAGCTATCTGGTGCCATTCGTTACTCACCAAAAAAGTTCAGTGCTGCCAAGAAGGCATTCATAGTGGACATCAGAGCCAAAGATGGCCTGAACTACCAAGACGCTTTGGCTGCTTGGATGAGAAGTGACCTTCGGTCAGAATATTTGGAGACCGTGCCTGAGAAAGAGCTCAAACGGCGCCGTTTCATGTAGGGACCATGAATCTCTTACCTGTGGAATAGCCACATGTTAAGAGAGAACGAGCTTGACGTCCAAGCTGACAATTTGGGGAAAAATGTTAACCCAAAGTGTTCTTACGTTTGGCTTGGTTCTTGCATGCTGCACTATATATTCCAAAGAGCAAACATCACATGGCTTGACAGTGGCAAATCTTGCTCAATTGGTTTCCGTTTACCTGCCTGCGACAAAATGGTGGTGGCAGAAATGTTGCAATGGAAAGCGCCGGCCATCTTACTTTTGGCAATTCTGCATTTGGTGCACACCCCAGAATTGGAGAGTTCAGAGGCCAGGTTTTTGAGTGCTGCTTTGTACATCCATGGCCTGCTCTGAAGCGCATATACACTAGACAGATGATTGATAGAATGGATGTGCAGTCATCAATTTTGATCTCATAGATTTACTTCTGCATGATCTTGTGACATCCTTGCGCAGGTTTACGATTTTGTGGAATACTTCAGCGGGGCTGCTGTTCTAACAGCTTCGCTCAGACGAGTCCGTGCCCCAAAATTTTCATTTTTTCAGGGGCAGCTGCTTGATCCCTGAGGCTGGCTTCTGTGGCGTCGGCTTGGATTGCAACCTGGACGGGCATGGTACATTTGACTTCTTGACGCCTGCTGGCTTCGTGTTCGGGGCTTAGACTTGTTTAGCCATTGAACGCATCCAAGCTTGCCCACATGTTGACATGTGAGGCTATGTCTGCAGGGTATCAGAAGATCCAAAGAGAATGCCCTACACTTCCTGGGCCTGGCGTGCAATTCGTTTTGTGTGCCGCAGCCAAGCTGACATCTATTTGAATATTTCTGATTGTGAGCACCATCCTTCTGGCAACCCACCGCAATTTGTGAAATCTCAGGTCTTCTGGATCCCATGAACGCTCAATATTGTTTCCTTTAGGAAACAATGGGTACAAGTTCGTCCGTTGTGGCAATGGATTAGCAGCTCGGGTTTGCCTCTTGGCGATCTACTCTCTTGTGAAAAAATGTTGGTTTATCATAGAGCAGCCCCAGGGCTCCTGCGCCCAACTTCACCCGCGGCTTGCTGAGCTGCTTCGGCTCTACGAGATCTTCATGACGGGGATCTGGGGTGGCAAGTATGGAATTGAAGGCACACCTAAACGCCATTGGCTGTACAGCAACAACCGTCCAGTGCTGCAACGCTTGTCAGCGTTGGCTGGCCACATGACCCAAGAAGAACGCCAAACTCTGCAAGGGGGTTCTCTTGTGAAGCGATCCCGCCGCCCTGATGGATCATGGGTCTGGTCTGGAGACAAATCAAAGATGACTGCTTCGCAGATGCTTTGCCAAAAGTTGCCAGAACAGTTTCATGAACTATATATATTTATTATATATATATATACATATATATTATAGCTCGCTTCATGTTTCTCAAGGAGCAACGTTTACATAATTTATATGACAAAAACTGAGGACTTACCATCAGCGTTTTGGCTGCCATATCGCTGGGTTGCTGCGAGAGTGTTGCGACAGTGCTTCTGAGGCAAGGGTTCTTCTATGAAGAACCTTTCAACTGTTTATTTCAAATTCTGTTGCAGGTTCTTCCAGCGAGCCCCTTCTTGGAAGAGACACGTGGCCTCGTGGGCAAATCCGACTATGAATTGTTCAAGGTCTGTAATTTTTTGGCCTTGGTTTTCTCAATCATGCTTTGTCCACGCAGGAGATTGATTGGGCTACTGTGGACACATGGCCTGATGCTGGGCCCTTATCTATGGGTGACTGTTGGTGGTTGGACGCAAACAGCCGTGCTTCCTTGTAAGGGTTGTTCAACATGTGATGGAACTGACTAGGCTGGGATGGTGGAGGTGATTGCTTACCTGCGTGCTTCTTCCTCTTTTAGCCCTGGTGAGCGTTGGGGGCCCTTGTTGTCAAATGCCTTTGACAAAGTCTTGGGGCACCAGTAGCATAGCCATGTGAGTTGCAACTGAGCCACGATGTGAAAAACATACTACCTGGTGCTTGGGAAACTTGTACCCGAGAATTTTCCGAGAATTCGGCGTGAAAGCCCCCCATATCGGCGCTAAAACCCCGTGAAATTTCATGGGTCCATTTTTGTGCCATTTTAAGCAATTGATTTTCTCTTTGTCTCTTTTGTCAGCTTGTTGACGTGCAGCCAGCTTGTTGATGTGCAACAGCATGCTGGTGAACTGCTTCCATGATGGATTTTGCAGTGCAGAGACTTTTGGCCCTGACATAGCAACTTCGCTTGCGGCCTAGCTCGACTCGATGGATGTGTCCTGTGAAATCATCAGCGGGGTGGTGAATAAGCTTGTGCAGCAAAATGGCGGAAAACCGCCCACACCAGCCCAGCTTGCTGAAGCCATGGGCCTTGAAGTCCCAGAAGCAAAGGAAATTTTGAAGGAGCTGAGAAATGATGGCCTTTTGCCACCTGCGGCAAAGACTTCGAAGGTGATGAAGCGACCTGCAGCGGCTGTCATCCCTGCTGCTGAAGCTTCGCCACCTGCTGAAGCTTCAATGCCTGCTACTCCGGGGAATGACCTGTCTGGCCCAAAGGCTTCGGAAAATAGTGACACCGCCCAGGGGGCTACGGTGGGAAAGGTGCCAAAGCGTCTCCGGCCTTACGTTGCTGAAAAAGCAGTGACCCCAGATGAGATTGAGACACAGGAAGTGGAGGATACAGTTGTGGATGAGGCAGTTGTGGAGTCAACTCAGTCAAGTGGGTCAAAGCCTGATCGGCTTGTGGCCAAAGGCGTTTCGCAGAGGCCAGGACCAACTGCAGACTTCATGCGTTGGTACATTTTTTTCAGTGCTTTCCTCTGTGTCTTGCTATCTGCTTGCAGGTCGATCGGAACTGTGCTGCGGGGCCAAAACCTTTTGCGCGGAGCCTCGAGTGTGAATGTGGCGACCAGTGATGATGAGGTTGAGGACAGCTTCGGGATGGTAATCCATGTCCATGCATGCATCCATACATGTCCATTTGTTCCATGAAAATTCAACATACGATTATTAACACATAACATGCATGCATGGACATGACATGCATGCTGACATGACATATATATATATATTATATCGGCATTCTTGGTCATGACATGCATGGACATGACATGCATGGGCATGACATGCATG
Organism: Cladocopium goreaui; assembly: GCA_947184155.2. NCBI lineage: Eukaryota > Dinophyceae > Suessiales > Symbiodiniaceae > Cladocopium > Cladocopium goreaui. The sequence goes on along the minus strand of CAMXCT020000072.1, from coordinate 71,296 downwards.
GACATCGCCTACATGGATTTTCATGCATGGTCACGCGAATGTCCATCCATGTTCTTCAGGTGTTTGCACGTGATCAGCCATGCATGAACCTATGACATGGCATCACCCATGGACATGGCATGCATGAGCATCTGATATGTTTTTGCATGCATTTCTGCATGCATGTTTTGCAGGCATCTTTTTTAAATGCGCAACTTCAGGAACCAGATTGGGCCGAGTGGTATCAGCAGCAGGACCGTCTACCAGATCAGTCACCTGCTCCCACTGAAGTTCCAACACCGAGCCCTTCTCCACCACGTGCTGATGAGCTGGCTGTTCCGGAGATGGTTTCGCCTCCCCAGAATGATAGCATGGCCCCACATGCTACGCTGAAGGTCACGTCCACCACTCACCGGCGTGAGTTCATGGCGCTGGGAAGGGTGGCTAATGGCCCTCGAGCTCTCGAGTTTCCCGAAGTGGCACGAATGTTCAAAGGAACCAAGGTTGAACAGAGGAAGGTTTTGGCCGCCTATGTTCAGTCAGGTGAAAACTTGGCAGCAATTGAGGCCAACTTCAAGCATGTTCGAACGCACTCAGAGAAGTATACGGCCAACAGGAAGTTGATGACGGTGAAGGACATGCGCGATGCAGGGTTTTCGGAGTATATTGTCTGCATTGTTTGCATGCTGTGGATGCATTGATGATTTTGTATTCAACTTCTCATGTTTTGAATCTTCTCTTGCTTCCAAGGGCCAAAATTCTTGGCTGTATGGCCCGTGGCGGGATTGCCGACCCCGACGCCCCGAATTGCCAAGAATCTACGAAGTACTGGGCTACAACGACAACAGAACATAAGATTGTGGATGACGATACATCGAGTGTTGCGATGTCCAGCAACATTAACCCACAGCATGCGCTGCAAGCCTTCAACGCGCCTCTTGCCCTTGGTGTCTCTCCGACTGTAGCCGTGGCAGACCCAGCAGCTTTGGTGCGGCAGATTGCTTCGAGGGCTCCAACTGCTGTGACTCCGCAAGCTGCACTCCCAGAGCCTGTGGCATCCGCGCGAAGCATGGCTTAATGTGCTAGCGCTGCGACTTCATATAGTGATCCTTTTTATCCTTTTAAAAGTTTGGTCTTTGCCTTCAACTATTAAGGAGCAAAGGCGAAAGGCAAAGCGAAGGCAAAGGCGGCCGCTCGGGTGCCTGGAGGAGGCCTCACCGATGTCGCTCTGGCCGGAAAAACGGTTCCGGAGAAGTGCGCGATGGCACGCTGGGGCCTCAGCGATTTGTTGGATAAATTCAATTTTACTTCTTTTCTGTGCTGCGTGCAAATATTTTGCAGGTGGGGAGATCAAGAAGGAACTTTCTGCCCTGGGCTCTTTGAAGCTGGAGCTCCCTGACTTGGCCACTCGCTATGGACGGTATGATGAAGCTATGCAGCAAATTGATAACCTTGTCAAGGACCTCACGACGCACTTTGGCAGGCTTGCAAAAACGTCCAATATTCTTAAGCGCAGTGAGTTTGAATGTATGTTTGGCTGCTAGTGCAAGGCTGCCTGAAGTGACAGATGAAGACAGCTTTGCGAATTTGCGTTCCCAAATTTCTGGGCTGGCCAGTGCCTCAAAATTTTGGTACATGGTTGGCTTGTGTATTTCGGAACACATATTTGTTTGCTTTTGCCACTTAAGGTGGCAGATGCACGCATGAAGCGAGCCGAGCTACAAGCGGTGATTAAGGAGTTCAGAAAGTGCCCCTGCCTCATTTGTGTGATTTTCCAAGAGCATGTGTATTGTTTCGAATTTGATCGCCAGGGGCTACGGTGCCCCTTGAATGGTGGCCTGATTCAAGACCATGCAAAGCATGGCCGGTTTTGACGGATCTGATTCAGAAAGATGGTTCACATCTGAGCATGGCGCTGGAAGCACGGCTTGAGGAAAAAAGGTTGCAAACGCCATCTTTTCTCGCGCATTTTTGCATTGTTTTGTCCATGTCCACGGGCGTATCCAAACTTCAGTGATTAGAGGTACCGCTTTCAAGAGGTCTTTGGATAAACAGCAGTGGCCCCAGCAAGCCTGCATCATCCAAATGCCTGTTTGGCCATTTCGGATTTGCAGGCTTATAAGTATTCCTTGTAATTCAGGTTAGCGGCTGAAGTGGGCCTGGGTACAGCATCCCTGGCGACAGTAAATCGCATTGGGAATGCCTATTCTTCGGAAGTTTTTTCGTGCTGGCCTCAAAACTGCACACTATTTGGGTTTGAGATATGTCGTATTTGCGTGGTCAGGTTGCAGAGAAGGGAGGATGCTAGAGCTCACCGCAAATTGGTTCGTGCTGACTTAGCTTTTGCAAATCTCATTACCCACCACTATATTCCAGTGAAGCTGGAAGAGGGTGGCATGGAGCTGCAAGCTTGGCCTTTCATCCGACCTGAATCAATGGACACGGCCTCAGTGATTCAGTATGAAACGTGCATTGTTTCGATTTGCCGTTTATGTTCCATGGCATTCATTCATGCTGCATGCATTGGTGAGTTTAGGTGAAGTGCTTATTGCAGATGGGCCACAGGAATTTGTTGGGCCATGCAACAGAGGAGTACTGGCAGGTTTTACATCAACATTTTTCCATCGCTCGACCTGATGACTGCACAGACTGTATTCCAATCAGTGTGTTTGGCGACGAAGTAGAAGTCTTTGATGGTCTGCAATATGCCTGCGTCAATTGGTCTTCAGATGTGGCCCTGCACCATTCCGACGCCATGATATCAAAATTCTTGTGTGTCATGATTCCGACAACAGCTTATTACTTCCGTGGCAAAACAAATTTGACTCTGCAGGAAGCTATGAAAGTGATTGTTCGCTCCTTGAACCGCTTGTACCATCAAGGTCCATTGCGCTTGGTGGTTTGTGCGCTGAAAGGTGACTGGAAATGGATGGGGCAAATTTTGAATGCAAGAAATGGCCCTTCTTCGAATTCTATTTGTTACAAATGTGCTGCAACAAAGAACTTGGATGCCCCCTTGACGGACTTAGCAGCAACTGCGGTTTGGAGGAGCTCACCATTGCAAGGTGATCAGGTTTGGTGGGAAGTTCCAGCTATAGCAGAGCTCGTTGGATTTGGTATGCAACTTTTTTGCCCAGACATCCTGCATACATACCATCTTGGTATTGGAAGAGATGTAGTGGCCAGCATATTGGTTCTTTTGCTGAAAATTGGATGCTTTCCTGGCCGTGACGTTCTCTAGCAGCACTATGACGGGATCTCAGGGTGATTTTCATGGACGCATGCATGACCATGCCAATTTCATACAGTCATGTGGGACACAACATGCATGACATGACATGTAGACCATGGACCATGGGCGAATTTGTTCACGCATGTGAAGCATGACACGAACCGTCATGGCATGGCATGAGAACCCATGCATGAGAACCCATGCATGCATGTCCTCAGCCATATTTACATGATATGTAAATCAATATATAATATATCACATTGTATATTATATATACATATTTTATATTATTACATCTATTTATATATACACATATCAAATTAAATCAATACACCTCTCTCTCTCTTTCTTTCTTACTTTCTTTCTTTCGTTCCTTTGTTTGTTTTTCTCTCTCTCTCTCTCTCCCCCTCTCTCTTGCCACGCCGTTACAGTTGAATTCCCCAAAGTCTGGTACACTCTCTAAGGCATCTTGGAATTAAAATTCGCCTCAATCCCGTCATTGTGGCCAAAGCCAAAATGCAGTTAGAAATATGGAATTCACGTGGCTAAAAACTTGCGCCGCCAGAAAATACACCTTCTTCCGTGCGCATTTTTGGTCTCCAGGCACGGCATATTTAAAATACACCTGTCCCAAAGTGTATTTTTGGTGTTTTGACGTTGTGTATTTTTTGCATATGTTTGGTGCATTTGCGATGCGATTTTTGCTAAAAAGTGTATTTTTTTTTACGCGTTTGGCACCTGTGTCTCGCCCAGGCGTATTTTTTTTACGCCTTGGGCATCTGCGTCTTGTGCAGGTGTATTTATTTTACGCGTGTGTGGAAATCGGACTTGCACGTTTACTGCGAGTGTATTTTCTTACCCGCACATTGTGCATTTTTTTTGGAAAGTGCATTTTTGGACTGCACCTGTGGAAACAAAAATCACATTCTTGCTGCAAGTGTATTTTGGCAGCACATGTTTTCCTAAGGTCAAGCGTACTTTTAATTGTTTTAAGATAGTTAGAGTCTCTACCGGGTTTGGGGAATTCAACGTTACAGGTTAAAGCGAGGATGTTGAGGGCGAGTCTGGAGATCAAGGCATGGTGCAAGGAGCACTCGAAATATCGGCTGCCAAGCAGATGGCACTTGTCAAAGACGAGGTTGAGCTTGAAACGGGGAAAGTTTGTGCACTACGTGGGAAAAGGGTGGCACGTATCAGTCATTCTTGGCTTTTTGCGTGACTTCATGGAAAACCTCAACGTAGACTCGGACCTCAAGATGCTAGTCTGGTCTGGTGATGAGCTTATGTCTTTCCTCCACGCTGAAAGGCAGAATAGAGGCCTTCTTTTGACAGAGGCTGGTATTCATCAAGTGACAGTTCTGGGAGATTTTCACCTGAAGATGCTTTTGGTTGCAAGCCAGAAGCACACCGGCTTCTCCACCTACAGGTTATTCAACGTCAGACCGAAGTTCCATGGCATGTCCCATATTTTGGACTTTGCATCAACTGGACGCAATCCGGTCACTCAATCATGCTGGATGGAAGAGGATTGGGTACGCAAAGTTGCGAATCTAGCGAAGCGTACCCACGCAAGGAAAACAAAACTGAGTACCCTTCAGCGGTATTCTGCAGGAGTGGCATTTGAATTTGGTATGCGCTAGCTTTGCACTTTGCTGTGCTTGACACCCTGCATATTGGCAGGATTAAAATTTTGCTTGGAACAGAAGCAGGTGCACATGTTTGGCGATTCTTTTGCCAAAAGATTGATGATTTGCAATGCTTTGCCATGTGCTGTCCCAGTTTCTATTACGCCTATGCATGCCAGGCAGAGATGGTGATGGGGAGACCCTAGTGACTAAACATAGCCTGGGGAATTGTCGTGCGTCCGAGTTGCTTGCAAAAAGCGATCAGCTGCCAAACTTTCTTGGCCAGTGTCACATGGAACACATGTTACGTTTTAGTGTGTTTTACGTCAAGTGCTTTGTTGGACCAATATTTATTTTGCAAAAAGCGTGTTTTTGAGCTATCTGCCTCATTTTGGGGATTTGGCATGTTCCCACTGCTTCAAATCTAAGGGGCTATCATGTTGATAGGGGGTTTTCAAGTTGATACGGGGAAATAGGAGGGTTTTAAGGTAGAAATGTGCCTCTGGGTTTATGGTGTCTATAGAATATATAGCTAGTTGATGTGGTTTATCAACAAACATTCACTTCACTGGCAAGGGCCACCTTGTCGGAAGAAATGCGGTGTTTTGGTGCTTGGATCATCTTTCATCATTCCGAACTGTGTTTCTGTGCTTAGTTCACCCACTAAAACAGGGATAAGCCCAAGAAGTGGAGACGTTCTAACTATTTGGAGGATCCCAACGAATTGTAGGTGCTTATGAAAACCCTATGTTAGCAAGTCCCTGATTCCTAGGGTCGTCCCATCTATAAGTATAGGCTATAACCTCAGTCACTAACCAGTTACTAACTGTGGTGATCCTCTATGGCTCAATGGGTTGATTTTCTTGGGATTATCTTCACGGGGAAGTGGCTGGCTCCCATCAAAAAAAGGGGCTGGGTTCAGGTTTTGATTTTCCCTTAAACCAATCCAACAAATGCAAGTATACATTGTCATCTTTGTTGTTGTGGTTGTGGTTGTGGTTGTGGTTGTTGTGGTTGCTGTGGTTGCTGTTGCTGTTGCTGTTGCTGTTGCTGTTGCTGAGGCTGTTGTTGTTGTTGCTGCTGTTGCTGTTGCTGTTGCTGTTGCTGCTGCTGCTGCTGTTGCTGGTGCTGCTGCTGCTGCTGCTGCTGCCGCTGCTGCTGCTGCTGTTGCTGCTGCTGCTTGTGCTGTTGCTGTTGCTGGTGCTGGTGCTGTTGCTGTTGCTGGTGCTGGTGCTGTTGCTGTTGCTGTTGCTGTTGCTGTTGCTGTTGCTGTTGTTGTTGTTGTGCATTCATTTTTATAATGGTTTTGTTCATGATTGGTATTATAGAATGATTAACATTAACCAATACTGTTATGAATAACTTTCTTACTACTATATTGGTTGTCATTGTTGATACTATCATCTACTATGAATATCAATTTCATATCTGAATATAGTATATAACCTGTGGTTATTTAACGTAGCTTTGGGAAATCACCATTTTTAATAGGTAAATCATCATAAATCCTGTATAAATCGGCCATTTTCCATAGCTATGTTAAATAAACAGAGGGTAATATGATTATACATTATTCATGGGCCGATTTGTTGTTATCGTACTGTGATCCATCTGTGTAGAATGCAGATCTCATGTAGCAAATATTGGTGATTATGTTCACCATGATGGTCAGGACTACTGAGGGTGAGGAACCTTCCATCCAGAAATACAGCGCAAAATCCTACCCGAATCCTGGCAAAATCGGACCTGTTCTGTACTACCAAGACATGACAAATAACTACCGCTAATTTACCTGTGGATTATCACTACTTTGGCTAGGAATAAAATTTGACAAATGACTTTCACATCCAAAAACTTATCGAAAACTAGTAGTTCAATATAAGTGGTGACTTAGTGGGTTTTTACATGTTTTTACTATGTTCGATCCTTTTTGTTTTTGTTCGTACATGTTGCTCTTAAGTCCCCTACGAGGGACCATCCGGCCGCACCTCGAAGTCGAAAGTGGTGACCCCCAAAGGCGTTGCACGGATGTTCATCCCTGATGGCTGTCGAAGGATGGCTGGGGCTTTCCTATTTTAGGAAACCTCCAAGTCTGATTCTTGATAGATTAGGAACCTAATGGAACCTAATGGAACTTTGTTCGTAGCACTTCAACTTATTTTCACCTTTAAAAGACCTGGGAAATGTTATTCAAGCACTGTTTGAAGCTGTTTTTTCGTGTTTTGCTGGCCACTAAGGCCACAAATTCTGTGGTTCTATGACTCATGATACGCCGGATAGTGACCTCTTTGGGATGGTAATCGAAAATTCCCAGTGGTATTGATATAGTCTACAGCAGTGTATTGTTGGTTCAATACGCATATTTAAGGTTTTCACAACAATGTATATATAAAATTCAAAACCCAGTTTTTGCAGATGCTACCATAGTCGAATTCCAGTTTCATCCCAGACTTGCTTCCAATAGAATGACAGTTGAGGAGTGTTCGAAACCCTCTGTTGTCCCTTTATATTGGCTGGTTAAAAAAGGGGTTTCCCAGTTAATGGATTATGATAATCACCAATATAATCATCAATATAATCCATATAAAGGGGTTCCCCAATATAATCATCAATATAATCATCAATATCATACCCAGTTATGGTTACAAAAGGGTTTCCCACTTATATTGGACGGTCTATTCCCGTATCATCATCAACCAACCACGATGTGCGAATTATCTCCACCTATCCACCCAGAATTTGATGGTTAAAATCCCGATCAACAATGACGCCCCGAAAAAATCATCAAGCACTTGGAAGATCATCCCACTAAATAACTATAGGTAGTAAGAATGCTTGAACCACATGCGGCACTTGGACGGCAATTCTTTTTGCTCCAGGAAACACTGTTTTTCACACTACCTTTGAGCTGTGGTGACCTACTGCATTGTTTGCATCTTTGCAATCCTCTGTGAACACCCGGCATTCCAAAACCCTGCCACCCTCTTCCCATCTGAAAGGGTGCACATAGATGAAGATGAGGTCAAGGTCGTTGATGGGCGAGGCAGGAAGGTGATCATATATACTTGAATATTATTTCTTGTAGAGTTCTTAGTTAAAGGAATATTGCGATTATATACGATTTAGTAATATGACCTTGCCCATCAAACCAACCCCCATCACAGCATATCACACCAACATCTCAATCTCACACCATATGTTGCCAAATAAATAAGATAAAATCCTGGGATACTTGGCGGACCGGAGGTTGGAAAGTGGGCAAGGTCAGCTCTAATATATGTAGGATAACCCTATGAAATCCCGAAAGAAACTATCAACCAACCGGGGTTGAACTGTCGCACTGCCGAGTTTAATCCGTTCAAACCGCCAGGTCACGCGTTTTGCTGAGCGTGGAGTGTTTTGACGAAGCACTCCTCAAAGCCGCAAGGCTTCCATAGACCTAACTTTTTGGAGCTCCAAACAGGATAGGTTCACCAAGAAATGGGCATCAAAATCCCCGTCGGTACCAAAAACGTGGGGTACAGTCCTAGAAAAAAATCGGTCTAAAATGATGACCCCTAACCTTTGAGAGAGGTTTTAGAGCTTTAAATTCCTGGCTCCTAACCTCTGAAGCCGAAATCTCACTTCCAACCACCTTTTTGAATTTTCTTTGCTAATTTCGTGGTGCCCAACGTCCAACATCCAATAAATTTACCCCTCTCATATCCAAGTAAAAAAAATATTTCCTGGATGCTTGCGTTGGTAACATGCCATATCTTCCCCCCCTCAATCTGATACGGAAAAAAATGAATTCCTGGCACCTGACTTCCCGGCTGACAGCTCGCAGTTTTTCAGAGTCCACGGCTTCACGAGTGCGGTCCGGCAGATGCCCACAGCAATGCGCAACCCTTTTGCATGGACAAATGTATCTTCAGGAAAAAACGCCTGTTTTGCAATTTGGCCACGCGTTGGAACAAAATTCTTCAATTTGTCCCATCAGTTCCTATCTATGGATGGTTGACCTGGTGATGCGATTTTTTTCCTGTGGGGCCAGCCTTTGAAGATCATCCACAAGAATTCGGCCAAAAAAAGGTCCAGCCCCTTGGATTTTATTTTTGACACCTGCGCCTCGGCCTCTTCAAGTCACCTTTTTTTGGTTGGTGAAGCTGAACATATGTGGTTGTACCCTTTTGCAAGGACAAATGTATTTTCAGCAAAAACATATGTTTTGCAATTTGGGCGCGCATTGACACAAAATTCTTGAATTCGTCCCATCATGTCCTATCTGTGGATGATTGGCCTGGTGATGCGACTTTTTTCCTGTGGGCCAACCTTTGAAGATTATCCGCAAGTATTCAATCAAAAAAAAGTCCAGCCCCTTGGATTTTATTTTTGACACCTGCGCCTCGGCCTCTTCAAGTCACTTTTTTGGTTGGTGAAGCTGAACATGTGTGTCTGTACCCTTTTGCAAGGACAACTGTATTTTCAGCAAAAAAGCATGTGTTTTGCAATTTGGGCGCGCGTTGACACAAAATTCTTGATTTCGTCCCATCATGTCCTATCAGTGGATGATTGGCCTGGTGATGCGACTTTTTTCCTGTGGGGCCAACCTTTGAAGATCATCCGCAAGTATTCAGTCAAAAAAGGTCCAGCCCCTTGGTTTTTATTTTTGACCCCTGCGCCTTGGCCTCTTGAAGTCACTTTTTTGTTGGTGAAGGTGAACATATGTGTTTGTACCCTTTTGCAAAGTCATGTAAAGAATCATACCCCCTCAATTAATCATGGTACATTTTTTCCTGGGGTTTGACATTTAGATTTAGATATGTTCTAGTAAACTCCCATTTGATCCATCCACCTTCAAATTCCTGGCTACTAACCTTGGGAATTCTACAAACTTACCCATTATCAGAGTCATTCATGATTGATTTCCTGATGCCTTACATACACAGACTGATAGATCAACCCCCCCTCAATCACAACAGACAGAAATTGATTTCCTGTCGCTGTACGTCAGGAAGCTTTCAGGAAAAAAAATATGGGCCTTTTTTGGTATGATATTTTATTCCTGGCCCCATATCATGCCCCGGGACCCTCACCCACTGTCTGCTAGATTTTTGGAAAATAGTGTTTTTTAAAAAGCGTACTGAACCCCCAGGAAAAAAAACTGGTAGTACAGAGGAGGATCATCAAAACTATGAACGTGGGGGTTGACACTCTGGTAATTTGACAGTTTGCTATGTTTTTTTTTTTGAATAGGTAAATATCAACAAACCATGGATTCCATAGCTATGTTAGTTTACCCGAGAGTATACCAAACGGGGATTGTTGCTGAATCTTATACGATTTGACGAAAAAAAAACGCAGCAACGGTATCATTGAGAATGCGGGGATTAGCCAACAAAATCTGATGTTTAACCAACACGATGGGCCCCCAAGATAGCGTTCAGTTGCCTTATAAGTGGCTGAATTCTATGGTTTATGGTAGATATAACTATAGTTAATGGAGGTTATAACGCAACTTATAGTTGAACATAGTTATAAACAATAAACCATAGTTATGTTGGTAAACCATATAGTTATTGGCCACCCAGTAGTTCGCTTATTTCATGGTTATTGGCCACCAACCTACAACTGGGGGGCCCATCCTGAATGAAACGAAAAAAAGGATTTCAGCACCAAAAGACTTGGGATTTCACCAAGATGTGTGTTAAGCTATTGATACATTTATTATCCACAAGTGATGGATGGATATTCATTATGATCTATAGATACCTGAGTGTTATATTGGATATCACTTGGGATTTCACTTGGGATAGATATTTATTATTATCTATAGTGATGGATATAGTGATGGATGAATGATCTATCGTGATCTATCTGAACATTCATAGTGATAGTAATATATAGTAATAGATAAATGCATCAACTATGAAATCTATCTAGAATCTACAAATCTATGCACAAAAACATATAGGAATGGGGTGGAAAAAACCATCCCTTTTCAGAAACTTTCGAGGAGATGTATTTACACATATTTACACACTAAATACCTATTACAACTTGAGAAGTCAAGGTGGTTTTACCCATTGACTTTGTCTAAAACATGGCACACTGGCACAGCTAAATCCACTGTTTGATCATCATGTTCTTTATTACACTGGGCATTCTTTGCATACAAAAGTTGTGGAACCTGGCTATCCAACACATGCCACTTGGTGGTTCACCCCAACTAGCTGGGTAGCAATTCTGGCAGGGCTGATCCAAGCTTCGGATGGCCTGTCTACAACTGAGTCTAGCAAGCTGAACTATCAAGTCATAACTGAGGATAGTAACTAACTGTTGACTAACTGAGATTCTAACCTCGTAATTGGACCTTGTTCAGCTTTCCATTTACAGCTGACTGTTCTGGGGTAAGTCCCTTGAATCGCAGGAACGCTGCTTCAAGGACTGTGGCAAGGGGTACGAGTAGTTGCCAGGATGATCTGTAGTGGCCGCCTTCAATACTGTCTTCCACCGCTGCCAAAGGCGCAAGCGTCGTCAGGGCTATGAATTGCGAATGGAAGTTTGAGCCCGAGCATAAGAACTCGAGGTTCTCGTAAAGCTCGCCAGTGGGAAGACAAAGGGTGCCTCCTAGCACGTGCCCTGTGATCACAACTCCACCGTACCAACACTCTGGCGCTCTGGGCGATATTTGTGTCCGAGCCAGTTGCGTCGGTGGCCGACCATGAATATAGTGCCGGTGTGCATTCCACTTCTCTCAGCGTCGCCGCGCCTAGACGATGGCCAACTGGTTTGAGGCCATCAGAAGCCAATGCACTCTGCTCTCCTTCGTCAACTCCTTGGTATACCTACCCTCTGAAAAATATGAAAATCAGTTGGGATTATTATTCTCAAGTGAATGGAAAAAAATCTTCCAAACCACCAACCAGAATAACTATCAACTATTATTTGTTAGTTATTTGTTGCAAATAACATCAATGACCTCAATAACTAGGCTCAAGTGGCCCAGTGACCGAGTAATCGGTGTTACAACTGAGGTGTACCACAAAGTTAAGTCATCATTGAGACCATCATTCTCATAATATATGTTAATATATAGATATATTTATAAATCTATATTGTTAATATACTGTATAGTCATCTCAACCACTCATCCCAACATAATTCTTGAACACCAAAAAGTATGGTTGAAACCACCAAAGACAGATCAACCATAGAAAAGCACCAATCAAAACACCTCCAACACCCCAAAAAAAACCAGCCGAAGTCACAGAGACATTCCAATATCGATGGTTCACCAAGCCAACCTCAGGCGAGATCAAGGGCCTGCGCCTGGAAACACAACCAGAAGTCGCCAGCGAAACTCAGGACGTAAACAGCAATGAGAAATTTATAGTAGTGATGTATATATCATAGGTTTCTGTTGGTTCAGAAAGTTTAGAACTTGGTTTTCTATGGATTTTGATACATCTATGGTTGGATTGTTCCTTGAAGCGGCCAAAGGGGCCCCACATAGTAAGGCTATAGTAAATCGCTTGGAATCACTTGGGTAAATCCCACTACATCCCATTGTTACGGGTGACCGAACCACGAACAAAAAAGACGGAAATCAATCCCAGAAAACATTCAGAGTTAGCCCTAGAAGTTCCAGTTTTTGGTGGTTAAAACCATGGGGTTATAACATGTTATAACTGACCACAAATGGGGTATAACTTACTGATTTATAAATGGATATAAATTACGTATTTCGGGCCATAACTGTTGCAAATCGGGGAGTGTTGTGGGCCTTCATGGCATTAAAGTCTATCAAGCTCTGTACTAACAACCCTTTATACTTTTTTTTTTTTATATAATGGGACCACACAATGGATAGACATGAAAGGTATGATCCAACGCAAAACCAGGGCTTCTAAAGGTAGTTATTCATAGAAGGGTTTTTTAAAATTTTGGAGACTCATGGCCTTTCTCCCAAACGATCATTGATGCTGCTTGCATTGTGGATGGTTGAACCTTCGCCAGGACACCAAATGTACTTCATCATCCTCCAGGGTTAACATGTCGATCACGTCACTGTCCTGGCGTCATCATTTCATTGATGGCGACTGGGCGATATGATAGGTATATGATGTTTGGCCCTGGGGCCATGGGGCATGGAAAAAAAGGACTGCCCGAGTGATCCATATTGGACGAAGTCTTAGCTTAGCATGAACGGATCTCATCTGTTACAGAACTTCTGACGCAAAACCAAGAAAGGTTAGGTGATGTTAAATGTTCCGTGTATCTGATGACAAACCTGCAATAGGGATGAGTCAAAGTCAAACCTATAAGTATCAAAATTTGGGGATGAACACCCATAAATCACAGCTATCTTCATGTAAAAACCAGGGGATTACATAGATTTTAACCTATAGATCACAAAGCCATCATTGGAAATGTTGCTCATCCATGACCCTCCAACACCGGGCCAGGGCATGACACACCAAGACCATTTTGCAAAAACTAATTGGGAAAACTTATTAAAACTTGCAAGCATCCCATTATATCCTTAAAGGATATCCGAAATCAGCTTTTTCACTTACCAATCGCTATAAACAAACATGGCGTGCCGGGATCTTCCGAATAAAACCTCCATTTGGTGCAAGGATTTACCTCTTTGTTTTTTGAAATGGGAAAAATGTGGCACGTGCCTTTCCAATCCTTTGGAATTGGGGCAGCCTATTTTCAAACACATCATGTGTTTAAAAATCCACAACTTCAATCATTAGATTGGCTTAAGGGAAAACCTACAGGAAACATCAGGAAACCATAGATTTTGCCAATATGGGGGGGTTCCGGTTCCATTTTTCCCTGAAAAACCAATCCATTGACAGTTTGTTTTACGACTTTTAAACCATAGATTATCCCACAGAATTTTCCATAGATTTTCCCGAAAAAATCCAGTCCAACAGTAGCGATGCCGATCCTCTCGAATGTATGGCCCATAGTATGCTGCATCAGGACAGTCCCCTGCCGCCGGGCTCCACCTTCACTAACTAAGTTGGCTTAGAACTTGTATAATTTAAATACCCTCTGGTAAACTAACATAACTATGGAAAATCACCATTTTTAATGGGAAAATCCACTATAAATGGTCATTTTCCATAGCTATGTTAAATTACCAGAGGGTAATTTAATGTGTTATCATGAGTTACCATCTGGTTATGACTAACATAGCCATGGAAAGATCCACCATTTTTAAGAGGTACACCATCTATTTCTATGGGCCATCTATACCATGGCTATGTTAAATAACCAGAGGGTAATAGAGTTATAACTATCCTAAGGATGAACCCTAGTTATATCATAATGATACAAACCCAACCTTAGAACTTTAGGGTTCAGATAAATCCATACTTTATTAAAGTGGTTATACACCAACTTATAACTGGAGCACACCATTGGAGACAAATTAGGATCTGTTGGGTGGTTCCAATGGGTTCCATAGACCCACTATGAATCAACCAACCAGTAGCAATCCAGGACATCTATCTCTGCACCGATCTTTTAATGCCAGGCTGGCTGAACTCCCTCAGATTACAAGCTGCTGCGGAGGGCCCTCCCACATGTTTGTTGGCTCATATAAATCCGATGAATTACATGTAGTTCGATATATGTACCTTCAAGCGAAAAAACACACCCTAGTGGACCTATAAACCAGCTTAGCTAGGGCCAAGTGCGTGATTCCGAACCATAAAATAAGCCGAAATCAGCGAAAGCAATGGCTAAATGGAGGCTTTCATGGGAAAATCATCGAAATTTCTTTGGGTTTTCCAGCTACCACTTCGGCAACTTCGGCTTCGGGATCCCAGGACCCGTTATCATCGACAGTGTCCATTAAAGGACAAACATCAATGGCCATTTTATAGTATATGATCCTCTAAACAAAGTCCACTGGTAATTATGATGTACAATTATGTTTGATACCATATATATATATATGCATTGTATTATATATATATACAATGTAAATAAGATTATATATATATACATAGTATATATATATTGTTATTATATCATATACAGTATACGTATATATATATATTATACATATCATATACAGTATATATATATATTATACATATCATATACAGTATATATATATATATTTGATATTATATATTGTATATTATATATATGTGCTATATATATATATGTATATCTATATCCATATATGGTGACATCTTATGTCATCATTGTCCATCACCACATGTCACCTTTCAAATCCACCTGCCTAAGCACTGCGTGTCGTGCTTGAGACCTTGGAGAAACAGCTGGTCGCCACGGGAGATGTGCCATGGCTGCCATGGTCAAAAGATGGTCATGGAGTTGTGGCTTCTGGATGGTTATAGTATAATATAGTATAATATAGATTATAGTCATCCATCCCAAAAGACTATAACTATAACCATCCTATTAGTTTTCATGGGATCTTACAAGGTGGTGCCCCCCCCAGTTATAAGTCCGTTTATAAACCCCATTAATAGATATATCTACCAGTACCATAGACCATAGCTTGGAGTTTGAGGTCTAGAGCTGATTGATTGTTTCATTCCGGCTCCATCAACCTTCCGCAGTGCCATGACATCCGGTTTCTGAAGAAAATCGCCAAGCGACATTCCAAACCCTGAATCATCAACGGCGCAAACTTCACCGGCTGCACATCCTCCACATTCAGTTCCTGATTTTCTCGGGAAAATTGGATTGAACCCGCCAGATCATAGCAGATCTCAGATGAAAGAGGTGTGGATCGAAATGCACATCCACAAAAAAAAACATTAAACTATTAAACATCCAGGTGTTCCTACAGTGCAAAGTTGGTTTATGGAAATCTGGAGTGAACATCAATCAACTTTTTCCCCCCTATCCCATATAGTGTTTCACTCTTTTACTTCGATTGAGTGAACATCGACCATTAACCATCCAGTGTGAGAGTAATATTGGCAATCGTATGTCTACGTTTTCGTTCATGATTCAGGCATTTCGCTTCCCTATAATGTACCCGATAAACAGGTCTTAACCACAATAGAACCGACAGAAAGCGATATGTATATATAATATACGAAAAAAACACCACCACGAGATTAAAAGAAACCACCTGTGACAGGATATATGGGAGTTTCTTAAGTCATGGTGGATCTCCAAAATTATAGGTTCAACTCCTAAAATATGTTCAAATTTGGATCATTTGGGGTATCCCATGGTATAGGAAACCTCCAAATTGGAGCAAATTGGCATATCTGAAAATTGCATATTCCACCCAAAATAATAGCTTTCTTATGGTCAGTAATCATGAGAAACCATGGGATCGGTGATGTTTTTGCCCAAGCACCAGCTGTTCGCCAACTTCTTTCAGCATCTTCTGATTGTACGAATCAAACTCTGCCTGAGAATTCGAAGTCGCTTCATCTTCTCAGTGGCAAAAGATGGCAAAAGTATCACAGAATTCATCGGAAAGACCTCTTCCCAAGTGGGAACTGAAGATATGTCATAAGTGTCAACAAGAAAACATCTCCAGTTGGCTCACACAATCATCTACTAAACAGACAAGTACGCACTCATTGCAAATTCAACATCAAATCACAGTGGTGGCGTTCATCCTAGTATCCGACTGGGACGTTCATCTGATGATGCCCCAGGTCGGAAGCGCAAAGTTTCTGAACTCCAACTAGAATAACTGTTGGGTAAATTGGTGATGACATTCTACAGTCAGAAAATGTTCAGGAAAGCCCCATGGTTAATGGGAAAAAAACACAAAATGGTTTCCGGTTAAGATTTTTCCAACGAAAATGGCGAGTAAATCAACTTTTGGCAGCAGGCTCGCCTCCAAGTCTCTCTCGTGCTTGCTATCCTCAGAGGTCGGGTGGACTGGGATTGATATGGAATCATCATTGATAATAACAATAATGATAATATATGATCATTTGATGTCATTTGTGGGTATTAGATTATAAGTATGGTAATAAATATGGGAAATAATGGGATAAACAGTAGCAAAACTATCTCCAGCTTGGATTGTTAATGGGTGGAACCATTGGACGTTACCGTTAACCCTAAGTTTGGATATAACCTCTATAACTACCCCGAAGTGGAGATACAAAGATGACGCTTGGAGCCAACTGAGCCGATCCCCAAGCAATCAATGGATTACTTTATATAAGGAAAAACAATGAAAAAAATACAGGAAAACACGGTGTTTACCCCCCCAATTTTTTTTGGTTTTCCGGATAATTATTCCTGTAAGTTGTTCCCTTCAAGCTATGGGAGAGAATCCTCGAAGTTCGTTTCATACAACCCTCCTGTAAACACAGAAGTGGAAAACCCACCATGAATGTATATACCCTCCGGTAATTTAACATGGCTATTGAATCGAAAATGGCTCATTTATAGATTATTTACCGATTAAACATTGTGATTTTCAATGGCCTTTGCCATGGCTTTTCCACATCTTTTTGAGCGCCAGGAGCTACGAGAGCGCCAGGATTTTGCCAAGACACTGGGTGTTTCCTCTCCTTGTAGGCTTCCGTTGGAAACAGCTCGCCCCCCGATTGACCTGAGCCAGTTTCAGAAGGAAAATTGAGTCACCAAAATTGAAAAGAGATATCTGAACACCCAACGCCTTGAAGACCCGATCGAAAGGGAGGTCCTTATCGCCACCCGACACTTTCCATCCAAGCAAGTCAAAGAATGTCCTCACGCACCCTGATGTGACTGTGCTGCTGGCGTCTTGTGACATGCAAATGAAATCATCAAAGTAGTTGGACCACACGAAGCCCAGGCATCGGGCTCCCAAAAACCACAAAGAATGGGCGACCCTGAGAAACGAGAACACCGACATCGTCGCGCCAAAAGGAAGGGCGTGCATCTGGAAAACTTCTGGCTTACTAGTTCCAGGATTGTAAACCGCCACGTAGGTTACCCATGATGACGACTCAGACACCGCCATCTGGCGATAAGCAGAAGCCAAATGAAACGTTTTACCAAACCATTGGCGCTTCCGGTCTCGTGCGTTGAGCTCCTTAAGGACTGCCGAGACAAAGTCAAGAGTATGCAGGAATGGAGACGCTCCAGTCTGAAGTCGTCGATGAGCCTGATCTTAGCTCCTTGTCTGATTCCAAACCTGCGATTCACAACAGCATGCTCTGGGAGATCTTCCCAAGCTATCAGCCCCGAGAGCCAACTGTCTTCGTCATGTTCACCATTCATAACATGTCATAAATTAAGAACTAGCTAGTTATGATTATTACCATCTGGTTATTTAACGTAGCCATGGAAAATTACCATTTTAATAGGTAAACCATCTATAAATGGGCCAGTTTCCATGGCTACAGTAAATAACCAGAGGGTAATGTTAGTAAAGAGATGTCAAAAACCAACCATGTGTTACTCATATGTTGATGCCTTGTACCACTCATTTATAGTATGTCAATCTAAGGATGATGGATCCTATTGCTTTACAAGCATTAATCATGATGGCTATCATCTGGTTGATCCCAGTCATTGATTCTGGTTGATCTTCACCGTCAATAAATAAAGGGTTGCCGTTGCCGCCAACACTATACAGCATGTGTAGAATAGTTTTTGTTTTGTTTTTGCCTCAGGTTTTATTTTTGGCTTTCTTCCCGGTACCATTTGCCTTGTATTTGCAACAGTTTGGAACTAGAACCTGTCATTTTGCATGGTATTTGCTACATTTTGGCATGGTCACTTTGCATTTTGCATGGTATTTGCTACATTTGGCAATGTTTGCCTTCCATTTGCATGGTATTTGTCATATTTTGGCATTTCAACCTCTGATTTGCATGGTATTTGCTACATTTTTGTGCTTCAAACGTTCATGTGGGTCTCTTGAGGGTTCTTTAGGCTTTCATTTAGGGTTTCATTTAAGGTTTCATGTAGGGTTTCATTTAGGGTTTTATTTAGAGCTTCATTTGGGGTTTAATTTAGGGTTTCATTTAGGGTTTCTTTAGGGTTTCATTTAGGGTTTCTTTACGGTTTCATGTAGGGTTTCATTAAGGGTTTCTTTAAGGCTCCGGTTTCTTTAGAGTTTCATTTAGTTTTTTTTTCCGGTTTCATGTAGGGTCTCTTATCAGGATTTCTTATCAGGAGTCCAAAACGTTCAAATGGGTTTCTTTAGGGCTTCTTTAGGGTTTCATTTAGGGTTTCATTTAGGGTTTCTTTACGGTTTCATGTAGGGTTTCATTAAGGGTTTCTTTAAGGCTCCGGTTTCTTTAGAGTTTCATTTAGTTTTTTTTTCCGGTTTCATGTAGGGTCTCTTATCAGGATTTCTTATCAGGAGTCCAAAACGTTCAAATGGGTTTCTTTAGGGCTTCTTTAGGGTTTCATTTAGGGTTTCTTTAGGGTTCCTTTAGGGTTTCTTTTAGGGTCTCATTTAGGGATTATTTAGGGATTCAGTGTGGGTTTCATTTAGGGTCTCATTTGAGGTTTCTTTAGGGTTTCATTTAGAGTTTCTTCAAGGCTTCTCTAGGGTTTCGTTTAGGGCTTCATTTAGGGTTTCATTTAGAGTTTCTTTAGGGTTTCAGTTTGGGTTTCATTTAGGGTCTCATTTAAGGTTTCTTTCGGGTTTCTTTTAGAGTTTCTTTAGAGTTTCATTTAAGGTTTCTTTAGGGTTTCAAATTAGGGTTTCTTTACGGTTTCATGTAGGGTGTCATTTAGGGTTTCTTTAGGGTCAAACGTTCAAGTGGGTTCCTTTAGGGTTCCTTTAGGGCTCATTTAGGTTGTCATTTAGGGTTTCTTTGGGGTTTCATTTAGGGTCTCATTTAAGGTTTCTTTAGGGTTTCATTTAGTTTCTTGAGGGCTTCTCCAGGGTTTCATTTAGGGCTTCATTTAGGGTTTCTTTAGGGTTTCATTTAAGCTTTCTTTAGGGTTTCATTCCAGGGTTCTTATCAGGATTTCTTTTCGCGATTTCTAAACGTTCAAGTAGGTTCCTTTAGGGTCCTTTAGGGTTTCATTTAGGGTGTCATTTAGGGTTTCAATTTAGGGTTTCACGTAGGGTTTCACGTAGGGTTTCATTTAGGGTTTCTTTAGGTTGTAAATTTAGGGTTTCAGCTCACTTGTCAGTTAAGGTTTCATTTAGTGTTTTTTTTTTTCAGAGTGTTGTTTCCGGTTTCTTTGGGATGTCATTTAGGGTGTCATGTGAAGTTTCTTTAGGGTTTCATTTAAAGTTTCTTTAGGGTTTCATTTTTGGTTTCTTGAGGATTAATTTATGGTTTCTTTAGGGTTCATTTATGTTTTTTTTAGAGTTCATTAAGGTTTTCATGTAGGGTTTCTTATCAGGATTTCTTTAGGGTTTCTTTGGGTTTCACCTAGGGTCTCTCTAGGGCTTCATTTAGGATACAAACAGAACAGAATAAAGCAAAAGAAAATGAAAAACAAAGAGACAGTAAAGACAGGAAGCAAAGAAGCAAAGAAGCGGGAAGTAGAGCAGCAAAAACACATGACTGAAGAAAAGAACAAGTAGAATAGTAGAAGTAGAAAGGCACAGAAGTACAAAAGCAGAGAAGCAGGGAAAACAGAGAAGCAGAAAAGCAAAGAAGCAGCAAAAGCAAAAAGCAGAGAAGCAGGAAAAGCAGAGAAGCAGGGAAAGCAAAAAGCAGAGAAGCAGAAAAGGAGAGAAGCAGAAAAGCAGAAAATCAGAGAAACGGGAAAGCATAGAACCAGGAACCCACAAAAAAATCCAAAACCTGCCGCGAAAAAAAATCAAAAAATCCATTGTTTCCACCCGAAAGAATCATCCAAATTAAAGGATTGCAGTGTTGAACCCCATGGTGACTTGGGGATCCCACAATCTCAGAAACCCCCGTATCATACTAAAGCTATTCAAGAATCAAGAAAAACCCTTCTGCTTGGATGACTCTCGAGTCTTCCCAAAGGTTCGAGCCCATTGCTTCGGTGCATCATGGGGAGTCTGACTTTCGTCATATACCCAGGTGATTTGAGCCGGGTGGTTGTCATTGCTGGTGCCCCATCTGATTATTTATAGGAATTTATTGGGACTTATAGGCAGGGACTTATAAATTATCCAAGTTATTTATGATAGCTTCAGACCACCATCAATTTCCAACCGGAGTTTGAACAAGGCACCCTTGATGTAGAAGACCGGGTAGTGTGAGCGCAAATACCTGGGGCTAGCGGCATTGCCCCTCAACCAGCTCTGCACAGTCCTCCGAAAGCTGCATCGCCAGGATACGCATCGCCCTCGCTTTGATTCTCAAAACGAAAGAGCCGCAGCACCGTCTCGAAATGGGTCCAGTCATCAAACAGGGCACCAATGTCCTAGGTCGTGGTGCTTCGCTCCAAGCAGCATAGCTGGCTGGGAGATTCCCGAAGTAAATGGAGGTGTTAAACAGTGTTAATTGGTAAAATCATATTTGTATAAATATATAAATGATTTAAATGATTTTAGTTGTTATTAGTTGTTACACTTTGTGGTTCACTCCAGTTTTGTTGGTAACATACTCTAGCTATCTGTCTGCCTGTCTGTCTGTCTATCTAGCTATCTGTCTGCCTGTCTGTCTGTCTACATATCTATCCATCCATCCATCCATCCATCCATCCATCCATCCATCCATCCACAAATTTATTTTTTGCCTAATCTAAGAATGTAATCAACCCTAAATTATCAATATGATATATTATATTCATTAATATGAATATGAAACATCCAAAAAACTCATCGAATCTACCTCGCGCAATTGCCAGTTATCTACAGTATGAATTTTCTATCTACTCATTGGCTTTATCAAATACACTTTCACCTCACACTCACAAAGTTGTGGGGCCAAGTTATAAAATACGTTATAATTGATCCCATCTAACTATACGTTTAACTGCCAGAAACCCCAGTTAACAACAGTTAACCTACGTATAGTTACATATATTACATATTCGTATAGCTAGCCTTCACGTGTTCACCCCAGCATCCGAAGGAATCACCCGGAGGTTGATGGCGCTGGCGGGGAGGCCGCTGTCAATCAATGCCTGGTTCTGACGCGAAGTGTGATGATCCTGAAAAATTAAACGCAAAGAATGGGACAAAAAAGAGATGAGTAATGGTGATTTAACCACTGAAAATGGGTGACTTGGGGCGAAACCTCGCATTTTTCGGCACTGAAAAGAGGTCAGGTATATTGCTTGATAATAGGTAAGTTGGCTTATTTCACGAGGTATGGTTTATGGTCGATGTCTATACTCAGATGGGTTTAGCAACCAACTTATAACTTCCGGGGCCCCCTTTCCCGTGGTGGTGTGAGAATATTTGGCATCAAAATACATTGGTAAACTTGGGTTCAGGGTAGCTAAAACTGTGTTTCATGGGTGATTTCCTTGGCAACCATGGTTGTTTGGTTCACCCGTTTGTATGGCACTTTGTTGAATGCTTTCCTCGTCACATCTCGTCACTCGCTCACGACTCAAAGCATGAGTCAAAAAAATACCCGGAATTCCCATAAACTAGCATTTTGAGTACGCTAGATATCCCATTACCTATCAACTAAAACCTCATTCATGGTGGTTCCAGCTTACGGACAACCCCCCCCAGAGATGTATGAAAGTCAACTTCCAGCAAAAGTAGACGGGTAATGAAGGGTACTATATAGCAACCCTCTAGTTGGAAACATTGGGGCACCTCTATTCCTATAATTAATCAAGGTTGTTGCGGTACATCAGAATATCCCATGATACTTCATATATATTTGACATATCTTGTTGCTTCTATCCCCATAATGCCAATACAGAGATCAGGTTACCCTCTGGTAAACTAACATAGCCATAGAACATGGCCCAGTGATAGATGATTTACCAATATTTACCTATTGACAATGATGATTTCATGCAATAGTTATGTTAGCCTTTTTTATCAGTTACAAGTTATAAGTCAGTAAGTCGCCCCATTTATGGTCATCAATCCCGTATAAATCCCCATGTTTGTTGGCTAAACCAGCATTATCCTAGGGTTTTGTCTGGCCATATAACTAGTTTTCACCATGTTTCACCATTTATAACTAAAAAAAGTCACTGGTAAAGGGTTATCAATTCCAGATAAATCCAGCATTTTTCTTGGTTAAGTATGGTTAAACCATTTCCAACGTGTACAATGGCGTACAAGCCGGGCTTTCGCGCGCCCTGGACCCTGCCTGCTGCACCACCTTGAAGGTCGAACGACTGGCCGTCAAGACGTGCGCGAAGACGCCATCCTCCGTCTGTTTCAGGTTCCTGGTTCCAGGTGTCACGATTTCCATGGGAAAACCATAGGCAAACCATAGGAAAATGGCGATTTAGGCAAGAGCAATGGTGATTTAATGGGAGCTAAAGGTGCTGATAAACCGTCAATGTGAATTTCCGGACCCTAAAAGTTTGAGTTACTGTAGCGGTAGCGTTTTTCAGGCCATATGTTCTGGGGATTCCGGGAAATTTAGGCCTTACAATTACATAGGCTGTACATAAATATGGAATCAGTACCTCCAATCAATCGGTCCCTGTTGCATGGCCATTGATCCGCTGGGTGGCTGAAAATTGGCTGGGTAAGTCAGCTAAGACTTGGATGGGCCATGAGAGTTCTTGGGTACGCGTGAACCTGGGCAAAATATCTCCCCAAAATGGCAATTTTAAGAAGGCAAACGAGGAGAAACCATAGGATTTGGGGGTTCCATTTTTTGAGACACCCCAAATAGAGGACCCAACAATTTCATCATTTATACTAATTCACATCCATGATGATCCTCGAAATCTAGATCTGGGGTATAACCTCTTAGAACTGGGGTATGGTTGAAAAAAACATGGGTTAAAAAAAAGAACCATTCTTTTCTAATTGCATAAGAAAAAACTAAAAAGTTACAGTATGCTATCGTGGAGGTATATATCTCATAATATCTCATAATGTATCCATGTGTGATGATGGAGCCAATGGATACTCCACCCCCCCTTCGAGATGAGTGTTCCTTTTGTCATTTTTTCTTGCATCTGGTCTCATTCCCCGTTCATATTCGTTTCATCCGCATGGAATGATGCTCCCAATCATAATATGTGGATTCATCATGATTCATCCTCTACTTATTTCGAAAATAATATTGACAAAATCCGCCGGCCTGCCGGCGTGTCTTGTGGATCTTGCTTGTTCGTAGTTGTACTGTTTATTTTGTCTTTGGTCTTTGTCTAGACTTTCCCCTTGGCGTGGATTTTTGCCTCGTCTAACTTGAACCCACCCCCCCCTCCCCCACCCCCCTCCCCCCTTCATCATCCGCGTCGCGCTTTTCATCTTTCGTTTCACCCTTTGTTTACAGACATGATTGGTTTCAACTCAAACCCCGGTTTACGCAAAAACCATGTTTTGTGTCTCCTCTTCGTGTTTTTCCTCTGCGTCTTTCGTTGCAATGTGCTGGGTTCGACTCTGCCCACGCCTCGCGCAACATGCGCATGTTCTTTTTTGTTCCCATTTCCATTTTGGTGCTCGCGATCGGTTTGCTCTGTCATACAGGTGGCCTGTCAATCCACTTGCTTTTCTGCAGAGCACCATTTACACGTGCAACCTTTCTATGTATGGCCTTTTCCAAAAACCTTGGTTCACACACTGCTTCGGTTTTAAATTCAAAACCTGGTTTACGCAAACACCATGCTTTGTGTAAAAGCGCATCTTCCTACTAAACAAAACGCTGATTCACAGAAAAAACGTGTTTTAAGTGTTTCACAGAAGCACCATTTTTTACACAAACATCTAGAAAAATCATGTTCTTGCTTCGCCCTTCTATCCTGGCTGCTGCTATGCTGAGCTGCACGCACTTGCACTTTATCTCCTCCTATGTCCTGTCTCTGCTGTACATGTTTAAGACGCCAAAATCTTTTCAGTTGCGTCCATGGCCCCAAATCTGCACCCCTATCCTGACTGCTGCTACGCTTTACTGCATGCACTTGCACTTTATCTTTCCAGTATGTCATGTCTCTGCTTTGAAGGTTTGAGAAACCCAAATAGCTCTGGCCGTGGTGGCCGGCGGAACACGCCAACGGCGGTTAAATGAAATAAACCATCCAGCGAGCTATTGGGGGTAGCCCCATGACTATGGAAATCCCAATCTGAATCATTGGAAAGTTGGATGTCTTTGGGTGCTGCCCCATCTCCGCACAATTCTGGTTCAGCACACTCCGAAAAAGGCAACCAGTGAACTCAATATGAAAAACTGGCGTGTGCTTAAGATCAGCATTTAGGTGGAGTTGTAATTATCTCATTTTCAAACAAAAAGTAGGTTAGCCTCTGGTAAACGTTTACACAACTATGGACAATCACCATTTTTAATGGGTAAATCAACTATAAATGACTATTTTCAAAGCAACCTGTTTGTTTACCAGAGGGTATATCATGTGATATCGATATATCCCATCCCATTGCATGATATTGATGGTATCCCATCATCTCCACCGATGGTATCCCCGTATCCCCATAAAGTTGATGGTTCTATCACCGTTTTCCCGAAGCTATCACCGTTCTCCATCTATAAGTGGTATGGTAAAGTCATCTCCAACACGAAATCATGGTCCCAGGTTCCATAAATTGGTTGTCCCATCACATGCTTGGAATTCACCCAGTTTTTCCTTCTTGATCTATACAGAAATAATTCACTCATCTGGATAAAGGCCACCATTGCGTCTTAGTATCGACACAGTGAGGTCGTTTTAGATTTTCCATGTCATGAAGT
Organism: Cladocopium goreaui; assembly: GCA_947184155.2. Classification (NCBI taxonomy): domain Eukaryota; class Dinophyceae; order Suessiales; family Symbiodiniaceae; genus Cladocopium; species Cladocopium goreaui. The sequence continues at coordinate 45,737 of CAMXCT020000072.1, read as the reverse complement.
GACCAAGTCTTGGTCAAACCCACGTCGAGTTTCAAGTTGTTCACGCTATCTCCCAGACTGCTGAACTGCAACCCCCTGGCAGAAGACCATGAGCAAAGTAGTCAAGTGGGACGAAGGGAACATATCTGAGAAATGGTTGATAGGTTCATGGCCAATCTTAGATACCCTGCACAAAATTAAATTCTTAGCTGGTTAATTAGTAAATAATCCCGTTGATGCCAAAAGACTAAAAGAGTAGTTTTCTAAGATTGGCCTAGGGTTGTTGAATGGTTGATTCACACGTTGATATGACTTTCCAATGGTTGAAAGTTGAAACGTGCTTGGTGATGTGTCGATCTTTCTGGGAGTCTTCGCCTCAGTGTCATGGAGACTAGTAACCTTACCAATGCAAGGATGGATGTCATTACTACACTTGGGATTACCATCGTGTTCCAAAACCCTCATCTGGGACTGTTAAATGGTCTTGCTATAAGAATTCTGTTGATCCAACACCAGATCGTTTTGATCCTAACACCCTCTGGTACTCAAACGTAGTTGGCTGGAGAAAAAAAAACATCAAGAAGAATCAAGCATTATTGTTTGGAAAATCATCTATTATAAATACATATAAATACATGTTAAGAGGATGTTCCATTCCCAATCTTTCCCAATGGCAAAATCATGTCTAAATTGCATAAATGGATGATTTTCCGGCCATGATGGGCTCCCGTAACCACAGCCGGACCACTGGTCGAACTTGGAAGCCCCACCTGCGTGGGACCCACAAGGCGAAACTGGTGAAGGAGAAGTAGTCCACCTCCGGTGGGCGCCGTGCAATGAGCAGCACCGCATCCTGAAAAACGACAGCAGGGCAGCGTGGCCAAGGATAAGGAGAATTCCCTATCAGATATCTCAAGTCGGCAATCCAAACCAGTTTTCCGACTTTTGGCAGCTACCCTATGGTAAATCAACATGTAAACGATATGGAACGTCCAGCATTGTGTAGCTCATTTCCGTCTGGGAAACTCGCAGATTTCCATCTCTTTTTGTATGTTCAGCCTAGACTAATCGCTGCCCCCACAGTCCTGACGTTTCATATGCCACATGGGCGAAGGCAGGAAGAAGCCAAAGGCGGGGAGGGCCAGCCACATGTACCTCGGATGGTTACCAGGTGGTGCCCTGTAACCAGTCATAAGTTGGTTAAGATACCCCACTGAGTATAATGTATAATAATATATATATACAATATTATATAATAAAAATATTATATATATATATATTATTCTATATATAATATACATATTATATTATATATATACATTATGTATATAATATACATACCTTATAAGTCATAGATATTTGAGCTAAGTTGGTTTACTTCACCAAGTTAACCATGGTTTCTGGTAGGTATATCTTCCAAGTGGAGCCGCTACGTTTTGACACTCATATTTTTGGTTTTCGGGTGCCGCATCGAAGGTAGAGTCATACGGTTCCCTCAAGTATCATGAGATGAAGCGATGAATCCACAATGACTTCAGTCACAGTCACCCTGTCCAAGCTTTGCCATTTGATAGTAAGATGTACCCTGAGGTAAACGTTTACATAACTATGGAAAATCACCATCTTTAATGGGTAAATCAACTATCAATGAGCCATTTTTCAATAGCTAATTATGTTAGTCTACCAGAGCCTAACAATCAATGGATTCATTTCACAGCGTTTAGATTGGATCATCCCGTTGATCATCGCAAGGAACGGCGTATTGGGATTGCTGCCGAAGTGATCCGTGAACAAGGACCTCAGGCTGGAAGGCCCCTCAGTAGGCTTTGAAACATGGCAGTTTGCACCAAAAATGGTTGGTCAAATCGATGTTCATTTGCCATTCCTATGCAATCAGAAGTTCCTGAATGCTGAGTACACTCCTGAAAGTTTGACAAAATGCCGAAAAAGTTCCACCATTGAATCAGGGTCTGTAGCGGAGAGTATCTTGTGAAGGGAATGGTGTGGGCGGATGGTGACACGGTTCAAACTCAACCAGCAGCCCAAGGTCCAACACACAAATCTAAGATGAGAATGATAATTCTTAAATGACTTTAACACCTTTAACTATAGAAAAAAAAGAAACTTACACTCTGGTAAACATTCACAATTCGCTATTGAAAATTGCCATAGAAAGTTCGTTGACTTACCCATCAATAGCTATGTGATCTTCAATAGCTATGTAAACGTTTACCAGAGGGCAAGTTTGAGGTTCCATGAATTGTTTAAGGCGTTCTACTGCAACATCTCGCCCATCTCGCCCCAAAGTTTATCGCTGTCCAACAGATGCCACGACACCAGAAGAAGGTATCACGATCTCTCAGCATCTCTCCTTGCAGCTCCCAAGCTAGAGATCAAGTGAGGCTTGCCCTCTGGTAATTTAACATAGCTATGATTTTTAATGGTTACTGTATATCCATGTAAATATGTTATAAATTTTGAAATGACAACACGTGCAAACGTCAAAATCAATATTCATCTTTCTATGCATTTTGCATGTCAAGATGTTAACTGAAAAAAACTGTCAATGTGTCGTACGATTCTACATGTTTGTTCTGACCACTCGATTAAATGAATAAACACATCCACAAATAAATAACAACATTATACACATAACTACAATATAATGTACAATCATGATCTGATATAAGATTTGCAACAGTTCGGCAGATACCATATGGCTGAAAAAAAGTTTGAACACTTATGAAAACAGTGGTGATTTTGCAAATGCAGGAACATAACATGGCTCACAACAAATTGCTCGGGCCCAATACGTGACCACTGATGCTACCCAGCAAACCAAGGTTCGGACAAACATCCAATCATCGATGACAATTAAATCTCAATGGGACGGAGGGATCCGGAGGGAATATGTACATAGTCATGAGTATATATATATATAATCTGTATATATATATATATACATACACACTGTATATATATATATATATATATACGCTGTATATGATATAAAGCCATGTTTTGGGGATATCCCCTTACATAGGCCCCCTTACTAATTGGCATTACAAATGGTAGGTACATCCAATCATCGGTGCCTGAAATGGCCATTGTTCATCGTCATGAATTTTCCCAAATAGGATTTAATAGATGTTTACAATCTCCCATCAAATCACATCAAATCACCATAATTTTCTCCAGTTCAACCCCAAAATTGTTTAGCAATCACCATTCTTCACCATATATTTTTATTCAGTTGAACCCCCTTTGTTTTAGTCATTTATATATACCCTCTGGTTATGACTAACAGTTCGCCATGGAAAATCACCATGCTATTAAGTTCGGTAAACCATCTATTTCGATTAGGGCCATCAACAAACCATGGCGAACTGTTAGTCATAACCAGAGGGTAGATTCAACCCCTTTTGTTTAGCAATCACCCAATCACCATTCTTCACCATATTTTTCTTCAGTTGAACCCCCTTTTTTTTAGTCATTTTATATAGATTCACCCAAGAAATCCAGAAATGGTCTCCTCGACTCGTCACCTTCGCTTCATCCTGCCTGTCCAGCTGTCGTTGGAATCGCACGCTGAGCTGTGCCACTGGGGCATCGCTGCAGGCTGGAGGCGATGGGAGGAAGACACCTGGCGGCAAGTCATACGGGGATGTGAACCTTCAAAAAAAGAATGGAGGGCTATTGTAAAAATTGGAATTTTAAGGCTTAGATTCCCCCCCATGACTTAGAAACTAAGTTTGATGTTGAAACAAATGGGATATTTCACTAAAACATGGGGATATGTCATAGCAAATCATCTGAGTAAATTGATGAACAAATGGGACATGATCACATTTCCATGTTTTTTAGTGAAATATCATAACATATCAAAATGTGCTAGTGAAATATCAAAAATGGTGCATCTGAGTAAATCATGATATTTCATTTAAACATATGTATAAACCATGAAATAAGATGAAACAAGTCCAGGGATTCATCCACGATACATTCACCATATCACGTCACGGTGAGGTCACTATAATGTGCCCAGGCATCAAGAATGTCATCCGATGATCTTTTGTTCTTGTGAGATAGTAGCAGGCTGTCCATCATTTCGTCAGCATCCACAGAATCCACAGCTTAGATGATTTAAATTTGAAGCATAGTTTGTCTTGATTCCTGGCCACTCGAAGGGCAATGAACTACAGTTCTTGTTTGATTCTGCATGAACTGCCAGCTACATGGCTACATTGTGTGCATATTTTTTGGGAGCGACAAGTGGAAGTCTACGGCTTCATGGGCCACACTCCATTCACCCACCATTCACCCACTCACCTGCCATTGACACCTCGCTATCCCCACCTCCACCATCCCAGGCATTCCACATATGCGGCACCCAAAAATGGTAAGGGACTCCGTTTAATCCAGGTGGTTATCATCATTTTCCCCAAAATGGCTAAAGGATTGAGATCATGTTCAAAGAATCCCAGGGTTTCCTGTCCACTTTTAAGGCTGAGCCAACCTACTATAACCTATTCACTGAGATGAACCACGGCGATGAACCACCTCCTAAATAGCTCAGCACCACTCCAAGCACTCCAAGGAGCACTAGCCGCCGCGCCATGACGTCACATGAGGCCCTTCCCGTGCAGTTCTACATCGAAAAATTAGGTTTTGAGCTAAGCAATAGCAAATTTCATGGTCAATCTCCGATAGTCCATCTGTTGCTGGTTATGGTTATTTTCCATTTATAGCAACAAAAATGCAAACTAACCAAAGGATTTAACTACCCATTCAAGGTTGGGGGTGAATTGGGCTTCAAGCAACAAAAGTTTTTGGATGTATAGCAACCCCAAAAAAGAGTAGAAAGGTTCAATTCATCGCTATTTCAGTCTTGGATCCATTGTTTTCTATCGGGGCCGGGGGATGTTTTAAAACAACCAAAAGCGGAGATCGAAACAGCAATGGTGTGGAATTCAACACTCTTCAGTAGTAAAACCAAGGAGTCTTTCCATGGACAACTGGTGAGACTATGTGTGTTGGATGGTGTTGAGAACTTTGATTGAAGCACATCATCATGGAAAGATTCTAAAGACCCTTCAAACAAAACATTATTAGTCTGAATCGTCCTTAGATGCCCTGGGCACAAACATAATTGGTTAGTGTATAAGTTCCCACATACAATGAAAACATGAAGATGAAGCTACCCAACAAACAGGCCGGGTGTGCCAGCAATGATCATCGCAACAATTATATATATATATACATATTATACTGGTTGGTGGTTTCAACCCCTCTGAAAAATATGAAAGTCAGTTGGGATGATGAAATTCCCAATATATGGAAAAATAAAAGCCATGTTCCAAACCACCAACCAGTTATATATAATAAATATAAACTGTCTTTCGAAGCAAAATAGCTGAGCGGAATGAAGAGTTCCACACTGATTCGAAAAAAACTGTAGTCCAATTCTTCACACCCAAAATTGCCAATGGCATTGAGTACACGCCTTGATGTCAGTAAAGCAATAATAAAAGTAATTTTATTCAACTAGCCATATGTTGATGGTTTATACCACCCATAAAGATTGTAAAATTGGAGATGATTTACTTATGGGTGGTATAAACCCATTGGAACCATTTACATATGGGTGGGTATATCCAATGTTTTACCAACATTCTGTGTCTTTACATGGAACCTTCAAAAAATGGGGTCCCTAAGATCGTGTAAATGATCTGGCCCAACAGCTTCTGTCTGAAACCTAAGGACCTAGTCTCATCCTACTGACGTGGCAGGAATCAATGATTGAAAGCTGCTGTAAAAATGGATTGATTCAAAGAAAACAAATACAGGAAACTATTGTGTTTACATGTTTTTTTACCTCAAAAATACCGAGGCTTCCCAATGAACTTTCCCTGGAAACAAAATCTGAGACACAGCACTGTTGACCTTCCCTGGGATTTGCTGAGTAGACTGCTCCATCTGCTCTGGTGATATGGGTACTACAATGTACTTCAATGTTGTTGCGATAAATAGTGATATAGTGAATGTAGTCTGTAGAAATATATATATATACTATGATATTATATGATAAATACTTATATAGTGGCTTACAGGGTGTGTATATATATATATTATGGATACAGACGATGTAACCAGCTAAACAGATTGACCATGTATAATGGGATGGGATAAGGGATAAGGCTATTTGTCATGGCTCATGCTGGACTTGGATGATTTGGTGATGCTTCACACCCCGCTTTCCGCATCAACATTGATCAACGGTCAAGACTCAGCAACAGCGTGAGTAATTTTTTCTTACAGACTCTGACACCAGGTCCAGCTGTCCGCTACCAGGAGCACGAGGCCGCTTGCTATTTGAAGGCTAGATTCGCTGGGGATCCAAACAGGGCATTAGATGAAACCCAAAATGTGAAGGTTGTTGGGAAAATGAGGTCTCAAACCATTTAAGAAACCATACCATGTTTTTTTTGCGCCACAAAAGCAATTGCAAGTCTGTGTGGGGAACATGAGATTTTTAGCCGTATTTAAGCTACTCTAGCCTATGTTCCAACACATGCAGATTGAAGGAAAATCCAATCCACATTACAGAAGCTCATGTTTTTTCTTGAAGCATGTTGCTTGATTGTGCTAACGTGGGTACCATCCGTGTTTGGCTTAGTGAAAAATCCACCTTTTTTGGCTGGTTTTTTTTAAGGGTTTGTGAACTTGCTGGATTACAACACCAAAATCATCCAACATCAATTGCCATTTCAGGAACCTAAATCCGAGGTACCTACCATATGTAAGGCCTATATAAGGCCTATGTAAGGGAATATCCCCACAAAATAAGGCCTTATATGGTACAGTACCTCCATTTTAGGATCCTGAATTTCCCATTGACAACATGCCCTCTGGTAGACTAACATAGCGAACTGGAAAATCACCATCTTTAAGTTTCTTGTATATCAACGAACTATCCATGGGCCACTTTCAAAAGCGAACTGTTAGTCATTATCAGTTTGGGTATCCAAAATGGATCAGTTTTTACAGGGCAAGCGATGGATCTTTGGGGTTTTGCCTCCTGGAAGCTGGACAATTCGCCGACCCAAAGGCTCCAAAGGCTCAGTTGCCTGGGGTCATCTCTCGCAAAAAAAATGTACCTCTGGCAACACTCAAAGACATGATCTCTAAATGAATATAGATTATGGATGTCCCATATCTAACAATCTACTCTAGGGTAAGGCATGGCATTAGCAAATTAGTCCATCCACCAAAAATTGTTTGCCATCATTGAGCTTGGCATACCATTCTCTTGGTACAAGTTTAGTTCCAGTGGCCGGCTGTCTATTTCTCACTGGCTTTCCCTTTCTCACTGGAATCCTCTTTCTCACTGGAATCCTCTTTCTCGCTGGACTCCTCTTTCTGCTTATTCTGTCGCCTGCGCGGCACGGGCCAAGGAACTCGGAACTTTGCCGGCTGGGAGTTTACCTTCCTTATTGGGACCATAGGATCTGTAGTGAGGTTAAAGAATACTTGAACAATCTTCGATCCAATCTTTAAAGTGTGTTTATTGGTAACCTTCGATCCTTCACTGCTAAGGCCGGGGAGGCAAAGAATGGCTGCAACCACTACAATCCACTTGGAGGATCATCAAACGAAGAAAGTAACTGGCTAATCACCATATTCTAGTTAGTTATAACTAAGCTAATCCGGCTTATTGACTAATCTGGATTAACTGTAATAACTATAATAACTACCCTCTAGTAATTTAACATAACTATTGAAAATTGCCATTTAGAGTTCGTTGAGATTTACCCATTAAAAATGGTGATGTTCCATAGCTATGTGAGTTTTTTTCCATAGCTTTTTGTATGTTGACCAGAGGGTAACTATCATATCTAGCGATCACCATGGATAACCCCAGGAGGTGAACCAATCCTCAGAATGTTCTTCATAAATGGGGAATCCCCAATAGCTGGCTGGATGGTAAGAAAAAACATGGAAAAACCTAGCTATAAATGGATGAGAACTGGGGGTACCTCTATTTTCGGAAACCTCCGACTATAGGTTGTAGATATCTGTACTTGATGGGGTCTTTTTTAACCAACAAACACTTCACGTTTGGGGGCACTACGTGCACTACGTCTTGAAGGATTCGAAGTCACCCAGCTTCAAAATACGGCAGCCCGGCTTCATGCCTCTTCTTGATGATGTTGTAGGCTGTGAAGGCGACGATGTTGCCAAACACAGCACCTGTTGTCATAATTTCATGGGTAGTCCCAGGTCCCAAGATAGCATATGAAACTCCACTTTTTCGGGCACTTGGAGGGTCTACTTGGTCGGAGTTTCAAACAAATTGGTAAATGCAGGCCCTTTAAACCAGTTGTAAGTCAGTAAGTCAGCCCATTTATGGTTTGTTATAAGCCAATTTATAACCACTTGTAGCTGGTAAAGGGCTTTAACTCTGAGTAACGATCTATTTTCCACTTACAAGCCCATATGCTTCATGTATGGTATATTTACCTACATTTGGGTCATTTATGGGGTAAATGTTGGTGAATATTCCATACATGGAGCATATGGGAAGGGATAACACCAGTTGTGTTCATCTCCAGATTCTCCAGCATCCGCTTGTCGAACAACTTCAGGCCAATCCCGCTAGACATGGTTCATACAGGATGGGGGGCCCGCGGTGAAATGTTTGTTAATGTATGAACTTCATGAAAAGTAGTTCGATATATGATATATATACACCCTTATATATATATTATATGTATGTGTATCTATCCATCCATCCATCCATCTATCTATCCATCTATCCATCCATCCATCTATCTATCTATCCATCCTCTGCCTCTTTCTGAACCATAGTGAAATTGGAGTTGCAACCCCCTTAGCCATCGTTTATGGCCAGACCTTGTAGGTAATTTAAACACAGACATTTTGGGCACAGCTCAGTTGGGTTCCACCCAAGGCCGTTAGGCGAACTGCAACGAGCTTTCGACACCCTGGCATGGGTTAGGTCTTAAACATGTGGGTGCCCCCCAACACGGTGAGAAAATAAAATTATGAATATGTCATAAATCAGAAACACGGCAGTTTAACCATAATTTCACCTAGTTATGTTCACATATGTTCACCAACTTTGCTATGATGAATCACCTATAAATCCCAATGTTTGACCATTTTTGTTGGTTTTCCCTCCATGTTTCATGCTATAAAAAGTGCCCCACCCTGGTGCCCCTGGGACCACCCTCCAAGCTCTCCAAGGCACAAAATTTCAAGTAGCCTTTGGCATCATGTGGTCGATTGCCCTGGCAGTATCGACACACCAGATTTAAACCACCAGTTTCCTGCAAGATACGGTGCCCCATCTTGCGATAGTTAGGTTACGGTGACCATTTGCCTATCGGAGAATTCCATGTTTGTCTGGTTGGTGGTATACGTACCCCTCTGAAAAATGATGGACTTCGTCAGTTGGGATGATGACATTCCCAAGATATGGAAAGTCATAAAAAACCATGGTTCCAGTCACCACCAACCAGCTATAAACACACGTGGTATAGCCATACTCCAACTTATTTTTGGCAGGTAATGGCAGGTTTGATGGGAAACTGTTTTTCTGAACCCTTGGACCTTAAGGCTAGTCCATGAAAAATCAAACCCACATAACAACACGAGTTCCGAAAACATCTGACACTAAATCGATATGGAGGTTTTCATTCATATGGATATCTGGATATCCCAAAATGGATGGTTTATAATGGAAAATCCCTAGCTATAAATGGATGATTTAGGGGGTACCCCCATTTTAGGAAACCTTCATATACTTAAAGTAAGTACCGTCTACTATGCTCAGCTATGAAAAAAACAGCTCTCTACGCCCATGCAACTGGAGAAAACTCCAGTGACATACATTGACTACTTAAAGACTTAATGAACATCACAATGTTCATTGTTTTTTAATCATCGTGAGTTTTTCGGTTTAGACAGGGGTACCCCAAATGGTCCCACATCATCCAAAATTTTACCAATTTAGTAGTGAAACCCAAGGTGACTTGGGGATCCCTTTTTTTTAGGAAACCTCCATACGGAGGTTTCCTAAAATGGGGGTACCCCCCACCGTAAATCATCCATTTGTAGCTAGGGATTTTCCATTATAAACCAACTTGTTTGGGGTTCTATCGCCGTGATTTGGTTGACCCGAATGGAGTCTATGACAATCTATGAATGAATCGACGAGACATGGGCCCTGGCTTAGTAACTGGCTTATAACAATGGATTCAATGGATTCAATGGATTCATAAAATATCTGGATGAAAAAAATAGCTAATGGATGTATCTTAATGTATCTAATTAGTATCTTAATGTATTTTAATGTATCTTAATATCGTGAAGATTGGTTAAAAGTAGTTACTGGCCACTAGGGCGTAGGCATCAAAAAAAAAAATGCATCAAAAAAAAAAAAAAATGCATCAAAAAAAAAAAAGAAAGGAAGAAAGAAGAAAGGAAGAAAGGAAGGAAGGAAGGAAGCAAGGAAGAAAGGAAGAAAGAAGAAAGGAACAGAAAGGAATGGAAAGAAGGAAGGCGACAGAAGGAAGAAGAAAGGAAGGAAGGAAGAAAGGAAGAAAGGAAGGAAGAAAGGAAGGAAGAAAGGAAGAAAGAAAGAAAAGGAAGAAGAAAGGAAGAAAGGAAGGAAGGAAGCAAGGAAAGAAAGGAAAGAAAGGAAGAAAAGAAGAAAGACAGGAAGGAAAGAAGACAGGAAGGAAGACGGAAAGGAAGGAAGGAAGAAAGGAAGAAAGGAAGGAAGAAAGGAAGGAAACAAGAAAGGAAGGAAACAAGAAAGGAAGAAAGAAAAAGGAACCAAAGAAGAAAGGAAGGAAGAAAGAAAAGAAGGAAGAAAGGACGGAGACGAGAAAGGAAGGAAACAAGAAAGGAAAGAAATAATGATGTAATATTACATGCATAAAGATCATTCAAATTACATGCAGGCATCACCGTAGCAGTTGCGTAGTGTTATTTATGTATATGTATATATACATATATACATATGCATTTATATACACACTTATATATTTATATTTAAATATATGTATATTATTTATAATTTTCTGTTTATATTTTTATATACATAGTATTTCTATTTATGTTCAAATTCAAATATATATATATATATATACTTACATATAGAAATATGTAAATATATACATATACTTATATTTATGCATGTATATATACACTATATTTATATATATATATATATATATTTATGTATTTATATTTATATATTTATATTTACATATTAATATATATATATATTTATGTACTTATATATATACACATTCATATGTATATACATATAACTGTATATATATATATATATGAGTATGTATCTACAAGTATATATACTGTATTCCACATGTTTCCAGGGTGCATGTCGTGTAGTCTATACACCTTGAGTATCACATTGAAGCCAGCACCTTGCATGTGAAAATAGGTGTTTCCAATCTGCGCCTCCCCCCCAATCCCCCCCTCCCGCTTTTTTTTAAACTATTTAAATAAAAAAGAAAGACACTTTTCAATACACTATATAGTTTGATTCGACTATATTCATATTTATGTTGAAATTTATGTGTATATATATATATACATATATCTAGACATATATATATAGACACACATATATATATATGTATATATATGTATGTATATATATAAATATTTGCATTTATATATGCACTTATATATATATATGTACTTATATAAATGTATATATATAAAAATAATATGTATATACATATCCATGTAAATATTTATATAATTGTGTATCTCTCAGTATATATATTTACATAAATATATATATATATAAATAAATGTAAATATACATATATATATATATATAAATATATTATAATTACACATACATATTTACTTATAGATATATAGACGTATATATATACATGACATATTTGTGGTTGTTTTTATACACAGCTTTGATCCCAAAATAAACTACAAATAATCACGTAATTATACCTACATGTTGTATCCCTAAACCCTAAACCAAACCCTGTATATACATACATACATGCATACATACATACATACCTACCTACATACACCTTGAGTATCACATTCAACCCAGCACCTTGCATGTGAAAATAGGTGTTTCCAATCTGCTTTGGGGGGGAGGCGCTGCGCCCTTGTTTTTGTTCCGACCTAATACCTACAGAGGTACATGAGCACATTTATATGCGCCCTTCAAGGCTCAAGAGGTATATAGAGTAACCCTGTGGACAAGCACTGACCGGCAACAGGCTGAGAGTAAAAGAGTGCTGTCATTGGGGAAGACGCCTTAGCTGATCTTGAAGTAGACGCTAGGGCCCCTCTTCAGCCCTCCCCCCCAATCCCCCCCTCCCGCTTTTTTTTAACTATTTAAATAAAAAAGAAAGACACTTTTCAATACACTATATAGTTTGATTCGACTATATTCATATTTATGTTGAAATTTATGTGTATATATATATACATATATCTAGACATATATATATAGACACATATATATATATGTATATATATATATATGTATGTATATATTTGCATTTATATATGCACTTATATATATATATATATATGTACTTATAAAAATGTGTATATATATATAAATTAATATGTATATACATATCCATGTAAATATTTATATAATTGTGTATCTCTCAGTATATATATTTACATAAATATATATATATATAAATGTAAATATATATATATATTATAATTACACATACATATTTGCTTATAGATATACAGACGTATATATATATGACATATTTGTGGTTGTTTTTATACACAGCTTTGATCCCAAAATAAACTACAAATAATCACGTAATTATACCTACATGTTGTATCCCTAAACCCTAAACCAAACCCTGTATATACATACATACATGCATACATACATACATACCTACCTACATACACCTTGAGTATCACATTCAACCCAGCACCTTGCATGTGAAAATAGGTGTTTCCAATCTGCTTTGGGGGGGAGGCGCTGCGCCCTTGTTTTTGTTTCGACCTAATACCTACATAGGTACATGCATGAGTATTGAGCACATTTATATGCGCCCTTCAAGGCTCAAGAGGTATATATAGTAACCCTGTGGACAAGCACTGACCGGCAACAGGCTGAGAGTAAAAGAGTGCTGTCATTGGGGAAGACGCCTTAGCTGATCTTGAAGTAGACGCTAGGGCCCCTCTTCAGCCCTCCCCCCCAATCCCCCCCTCCCGCTTTTTTTTAAATTATTTAAATTCAAAACTTGCACACTTTTCAATTACTAGTTTGATACTTTTATATTAATATTTATGTTTATATATATATATATATATCTAGACATATATATATATATACATAGACACACACACACATATATATATATCTAACGTATGTATGTATCTAATGTATGTATGTATGTATGTATGTATGTATGTATGTATGTATGTATATCTTTGCATTTATATATACACTTATATATATATATATATATTTTTGTACTTATATAAATGTATATATATAAATACATATGAATATGTATATACATATCAATGTGTATATATTTATATAATTATGTCTCTATCAGTATATATATATATGTTTATTTAGAAATACACATACATATTTACTTATAGATAGATAGACGTATATATATATATATGACATATTTGTGGTTGTTTTTATACACAGCTTTGATCCCAAAATATACTACAAATAATCACGTAATTATACCTACATGTTGTATCCCTAAACCCTAAACCGAACCCTGCATATACATACATGCATACATACATACCTACCTACATACATAGATAGATAGATAGATAGATATATATATACATATATATATATAGATTGATTGATTGATTGATTGAAGAAAACCATAGAAAACTTGCAGAAAACCATGGAAAATTGAAGAACACCGGGGAAACATTGAAGAAAACAATGGAAAAATTGAAGAAAACCATGGAACAATTGAAGAAAACCAGGGAAACATTGAAGAAAACCATGAAAAAATTGAAGAAAAACATGGGAAAATGGAAGAAAACCATGGAACAATTGAAGAAAACCAGGGAAACATTGAAGAAAACCATGGAAAAATTGGAGAGGCACGAAACCCAAGAAAGGAAGGGGGGAAGGAAGGAGGAAGGAAGGAAAAAAGGAAGGAAGGAGGATATGAGATAACGAAAAGCAAGGAAGGAAAGAAGCAAAGACAAAGAAGAACGCTGCTTCGAAGAAGATACCAAAGAATAATAGGAAAAAGGAAGAATGGCAGCAGGAAGAAGCAGATCGAGAAGGAAGAACGAAGGAAAAAGGAAAAACTTAACTTATGTTGGGATCTCAAGAGAGTTCTCCAGACGTGTGATCGCCTCGCATGTATGAGCATTGCGTTATGGAGCACCTTGCTGGGACTCTCCCTCTGAGTCGGTATCCCAAGAGTAGTTGTGATTTAATATGCGCTGGTATCTGTTGGGATCTCAAGAGAGTTCTCCAGACGTGTGATCGCCTCGCATGTATGAGCATTGCGTTATGGAGCACCTTAATGGGACTCTTCGTCTGAGTCGGTATCCCAAGAGTAGTTGTGATTTAATATGCATTGGTATCTGTTGTCTGCTGACAGTCGACCTTTTCTTCGACATCTGACCCTCCCTCCCCTGTCTCCAGACACGTACGAGTCACTTGTATTAGCATACCTCGGAATTTTCTTGTTTGATACGGACCACCTGGATATTGCGGACAGATCGGCAATCGACATCTGACCCTCCCTCCCCTGTCTCCAGACACGTACGAGTCTCACTTGTATTAGCATACCTCGGAATTTATTTTTTTTTGATGCAAATTTTATTTTTTTTTTGATGCGTGTACCACGTTGAAATCTTGGACAGTTCCATAGAAGTCCAGGGGAATATTTTTTTGATGCAAATCAATTTTTATTTTGATACTTATGGGGATATTTTTTTTGATGCGTTTTTATTTTTTTTTGATCCTTCACCCCCACTGGATGATCACCCACTCACTAGTCACATCTGTTGACTAAAAGAAACATCTCTTAACTAATCCCAATTAAGTGGAAAACACTAAATGATGAGCACCTGTGAACTGAAAAAACACCTGTTAACTAATCCCAGTCAACATCTATATAACTAATCCCATCTGGCTGGTGGTTGAGCCCACCCCTCTGAAAAATGATGGAGTTCGTCAATTGGGATCATGACATTCCCAAATGAATGGAAAGTCATAAAATTCCATGGTTCCAGTCACCACCAACCAGATATATTGTTATTCCAATTATTAACCATAGATTAACCATAGATTAACCATAGATTAACCATAGATTAACCATCATATAATAACCATTGTGGTCAAAGGCTTCATCCCCCGAAATCATCAAAGCCTCTCTGGCGCCTCGAAAAACAAGAGCGCACCCACAATTCCCACAGATTTGTTGAAGTTTCCGGCCTCGGAGACTTGGTGGGGCCAGTAACTAGAAAAAAAACGATGGAAGTTGTCCAGCTTCCCGTAAGGAAATCCTTGGAAATCGAACGCAACAACTGATGGAAAATTCCATGAACATCCAGTTTACTGGTTTTAAGGACTTTTTTAAGTGAATTCACCACTTTCCAATGGTTTTCCCATGGTTTTAGACTGTCATTTTGGGGGTTCAACTGGTTTGTGGGCGGCCATGATGGGCCATGATGGGCCATGATGGGCCATGCTACTGCTAGATTTCAGCCCATGCAAGTGGTAGTCAACCTAGTCATTACGGTATGCTGTTTGTAAACACCACAACTAGGGGTTCAAGTCAGCGATTTTAATGAGGCCTTCTGTCTGGAAATGCCAGCTGCAGGAGATGGTTGAAATCACCCCCTTGCAACCAACGAATGGTCGGTCCCTGTCGAATATCTACAGTATGTGCAATTGTCAAGTTACTAGTACATGGTATATGAGCTATCCTCATCCCATCATTTTTATCTGGTTGGTGGTTTTAACCATCTTGAAAAATATGAAAGTCAGTTGGGATGATGAAATTCCCAATTAATATGGAAAATCATAAAAATTCCACGGTTCCAAAGCGCCAACCAGTTATGGAATTCCCCAGTGAATTTCGGTATATCTATGCCCCTTTCTGTGGGGATGATCCATCCTCTTGACTCAGGTCAAGTTAGACGCCTTGCCACTGATAGCCAAACAGTGTTCCGAATAGCCGTATAAAGACATCATATCCCCATGGATAAAACAAAATCAAGGTCCAGTTCAGTTCCCAGTTGGATACTTTAATGATCTTTACTGTACCATAATGGCTATTGCACCCTATTGTTAGTACATAAGCCCGTTGCAAGTTCCACTTTTCAACACAGCTTCCTTCGGCCGCAGAGGGAGCGCCCAGTTGGCCCGCTGAGGATCCAACGAATGAGCTCGTGGCTGGACTCAACTTGACGACCAAAAAGGTGACATAGAGATTGAATGCCTGAGAGGATTCAAACGCGGCACGGCATTTTCACAGAAAATGCATGGATTGGTTTAACAAACATGATAAATCAAGGGAAACTATGTTTGGAATCGCGAAGTAGGCTTATGTCTCCAATTCAATAAGTAGCGGGATGATTATTTCTGGGATATATATATATATATACCTGCAACCCCCGAGGTATGTATAATTTTGGTACCTACTGGGAATTTCGACCTTTCAAATCTGGGTATGAATTTCATACTAGGGTCGTTTTTTATGTTTCTTGATGTTTGTGATGATATTCACCAGGATGCCCAATGATCACTTCCCAATTCATACTTACTTCATTGATATCATACTTCAAATTAGGAAACCCCACCCATAGGTTCCACTCCATGCAGCGCAGGCACCGCTGTGCTCAAGGGAGATGGCAGTGGTGCTGCCGCCCCAAGAGGTGTAAATGAAAGTTGTTGATATGGGGGTATTCTAAATGGGGGTACCCCCAAAACATATATGGTTTCAATACTAAAGTTGATTTAATGACTTGGATGATTTGGAGAACCGCCAGTAGGACCCCCCCATATGGATCCTACTCAAACAAATTCAATCTAGATCCCAAATGTATATTATATCGATAACTCTTGAGATTCATTTGCAGCAGAAAGTTCACAGGGTCCCAAGAGTGCCACTGATTAACTAATGACAGATCAAGTATAACCATTGGTAATACCAAGTGTAGCAGCTCAAGCAGCTCCTTTTCATCTCATGTGCCATGCAGCATTGTGATGCCCACAGCTGCGGCCAAGCTTCATTAGCCAGGCGTCTGCATCCAGCCGAAGTTGGTGGGAATGGTGTGGGTTTGCGTTTGTGTGTTGGAGAAAGATGCACACGTAACACAGCCTATTGCTGAGTAATCTGCTTATAAGGCATCAAAGGGCCCATCATTTCCACACTGGTTCCACTGAGATCTTGCCACATGCAGGTGAGACAAACTTTGGTGGAGCGGCCCTTCAAACTCCGAAGGTCATTCTTTCATGTTTGCAGCTTACCTGAGGCAGCCGGTGTTGGCGGACTCTTTCAGCTGGAACATCCTCTTATTCATTCTCTCTTGAGTGCAGTGAAGTCCTTGACTTAGATGGTTTTATTAACAGTTATATATATTTAATTAACACTATCATGTGCAATTATATGAAAGCTTGTGGTTTGATCGAGGAAAGCACATGGGAGTCAGGGTGGCCATGTGCAACACACTTGCATCCACTGGCTCTGCAGCCACAGCTCTCTGTGAAAAACGCATGTGAAAACAGTGTTGCCAAACGATGCATAAAAAAACAGAAGCACTAAACGGACCATGAATTTACTGTATATCCACTATCTTGTAGTTGTTCTGAGTTCTGGCCCCGTTCCAGCCATGCCGTCACCACCACAGACCAAACCCGATGTGGAGACTGAGGACATCCAGTTGGACCCAAAGTCTTTAGCCGGGATGCTTGACAATGACCCATTTGTCAGGTCCCGCCTCCGCTACAAGGAGCAAGGCAAGTTGCTTCGTTGGCCTGTCGTCAATGGCGTGGAGATGGTGGGTCAAATCGCCATGCCCTCCATAGCCCTCAATGTGCGAGCACTTAGGATTTTGGCCAAATATTGGTGCCCAAAGACCAAGGAAGTTGCCAAGTCCCCCGGGATTGATTTGATGAGGGCTGAGGCAGGCAAATGATCTGCACCAAAAACATGTGTATCTACAGGATCTTTTTAAAGCAAAGCAACTACTTTTTAATCTGGCAGCAGGTGAAGCATGTAGTGTGTGTGACAGTGGTTTACCCATACATCATATTTTCAAAAATGGCTAACAAGTTTACAAGGTGGACATGTCTTTTCAACACATTGGTGGTGGAAACAAAACAAGACACTGAAGACTCTATTTGCACATCTGGTTTCGTTGGTCCACCCCTCCCAGGTGTTCGCGCTGAAGACCGCGGCCAAGTACCCACTGAACGCAAAGCTGCTGCAACAAGATAGTTGGGGCTTGAAGAAACTATTCACTTATGGTTGCAGAAAAGCTGGGTTTGGAAAACCAAATGAAAAGAGCCCCAACCGCAGGGAACTTTGGCCTCTGTTTAGTTCATATTTTTGGAGATGGAAGAAAGGTGTTTATTAGTCTTGGATTTGGGATTTTATTCAACCCAGCTATGGCCTTTACAAACTGTAAGTTTTTTGGATGCCTTATATACTAGCCTGTATGTCAGATAGTATTGTTGGCTGCCAAGTTGTTCTCTGTATAAGGACCCCTTGGTGAACGACTTCTATGACGAGCTCTTCCGGCATTGGCGCCCCAGGGCCCCAGGCCCTGTACCTCTGGTGAACCTAGAGGATGAGGATGAGGACCCAGGTGAAGTAGACTCGAGTGAATTCTATGAAGTGAAGGATGAGATGGTTGAGGACCCCCCCATGGAAATGGACCCTTACTATGCTACTTCCCTGTGGACTGAAGATGATCAGGAAGGTGGGCCAGGGAAGGGTGAGTTTGCTGAGGGAAACGATGAGCCAGGGAAGGGTGAGCTTCCTCAGGGAGGTGAGCTTGCTGAGACAAAGGTGGAGGGTGATGAGCCAGGGAAGGGTGAGGGAAAGGCAGAAAGGGATGAGCCAAGGGAGGAGGTGGTTGAGGCAAAGGTGGAGGGAGCCGTGGGTGAGGTGGGGGAGAAGTTGGAGACTCCTAGCCCGTGTGAACCTTTGGTCCATGGATCGCCTTGCCAACCTTGTTTGAAGCCATCGTTTGTCCCGGAGAAAATGTCCAGTTCTGACATTGAAGCCCGGATTGCCAAGTTGAAGCATCTAGTCTCAACACCAACGGATAAGTTTTGATATTGTAAAACCCTAACCCCTCCAACGATTATGCACTAAAGGCAAAATAAAAAGTATCCTTTATAGATGTCAACCCCATCCCGGGCCAACCCTTCCTTGACAGTTTCCCGGCTACCTAGGCATTTGCTAGCTTTGCAAAAGGAGAAGCCTATGTGCGATGCTGTGGAGACCCAGGCCTATGATGCAACCCAGGCAGCAGCTGACATGCAAGTGGGGTGCCCTGTGATTGAGATCGATGATTCACTCCCAATGGGTTCACCTTCAGGAACCGGGGTTTGTCGTTCATTGGCCCGTGACTTCAGCAAAGCTAACCTGGAGGAACAGATCACAGGTCTGTTGGTTTCAAAAGAATGTTGTGTTTTCAAATTGTGCGTTCCCTGTTTCTGTTACATTTTGATTTTAGCCACAAACTGTCCTTGAAAAGGTTTGCATAAGTGGTTGCACCCTGGTTTGAGGTGAGTCAGAGGAACCCCCTATGGTCGCTCCCCAGTCAATTGAGACGAAGGACCCCATGCCAGCAAAGACCATTACCGAATCTGCCCTACATGATGTTGGTGGCAGCGCCTTGAATGGGGTGGAGGGTGCTCCTGGGAAACAACTAGCAAAGCATACCAGCCCCACAGCAGAACATGACAAGCCAAAAGAAGATCTAGAGGTTGCAGCACAGGTTGAATTGGAAGAAACACAGGTTGGGGAAACTGAAGGTCAGGTTTCGGTGCCAAAGCAAGAGCCGGCTGAGGAACACAAGGGGGAAAATATGGAGACGGAGGCAATGGAACAGGATGATGTTCCGTTGGGAGAGGGGGGGCAAGCAGATCCGCCAGCACCGACGAGCCAAAGCCCTGTGAAAGAACCACTGTCTAAGAAGGTCAAGTCCGAGCCTGCGTTGGGAGAGGGGGGGCAGCAAGCAGATCCGCCAGCACCGACGAGCCAAAGCCCTGTGAAAGAACCACCGTCTAAGAAGGTCAAGTCCGAGCCTGCAGAAGCCCCCAAAAGCAATGTCAAATTGGAGCAGTGTGCACCTCCAGGTGATGTTTCTGGGGAGCCGCCACTTGTCATGCGGGTAGACCAATGGGCCCAAAAACCGAAAGCAAAAGCAAAGCCCACAGCAAAATGCAAAGCAGCATCAAAGGCCAAGGCCAAGGCCAAAGCAGGTCGAAAGAAGAAGGTTGAAACAATTGAGGTTGTTGAATCAGGTGATGAAACCCTGGAAGAGGCCCCAGCAGCAAGTTCCCAGGAAAAGCCAGCAGCTAAAGCAAAAGGTGCACCAGGCAGGAAACGGGCTTGCAGCAAAGACAAGGGTGCAGCCAAGGCCAAGGCAAAATCAAAGGGAAAGGCAGCCCAGGAGGATGAGAAGGATGACAAGGATGAGAAGGATGACAAGGATGATGCAAAGCCCGATGCTAAGAAAGAACCCCCCATCAAATATAAGCCTGTCACCCAGGATGGCAAAACTGATATCAACACAGCTTTCCAATGGGACCAGGAGGAGGGGGTGACCAATGGGGATGGTGCTGATTGCCACCCTGGAGAATGTGAAGAGGGGGGTGCTGATCCGGGTGATGATCGTCGTCCTTTGGAGCCAGCGGTGGGGAAGAAATCCTTTGCACGCCGGCCTCCTCCCAAAACTTCGCCAGCAAAGGACAGGTACAATGCTATCAGGGACATCTTTGCTTCCCATGTGTGCCCGCATCTTCACAGCCTTGGGATGCCTATCTATCAGTGGGAGGCCTGGTAATTTTACACTCTTGCGTGTCACAAACTCTTGTATTTTTGGGGTTTATAGTGAGTGTATTGTTTCAATGATATAGATCGATTTTCACATACCAGGGTTACTGCACCATATTATTGATGGTTTGGAATACACACTTGCGCTGAAATAATTTGAACAACATTATGTTATTGAGCAATGATTCCAGCAACGATATTTTTGTATTTGTTTCAGGCCATTCTTTGTTTTGCAGGTTGATGTTTTCAACTTGTCCCCCTCCGCCCTTATCAGGTGGAATGGTGGGAATGGTGCATGGAGAAGTTTGCCGCTGATGATTCTTTGACGGATTGCCCACCCGAGAAGTGGACTGAAGCAGCCACTGCTCAGGTGGATACGTTCTTGGAGGAGAATGGCTTGGTTTTTGTTGATGATTAATTCCCAATGGGGCCTAGGAGTTCTGACCGGTATGGTTGTGTGTGGCAATGCAGGACTCTCACACCATGTTTCCGTGAAAAAAAACAAGTAAGTAAGATTTATTTTTACCATATGATTTGGCACAAGTCCTGTAGGAGAGCTCTATTTTCGAGGTGTTGAATCAACACCTAGTTGGGTCCGATTTCACAATGTTGTGAATTTCAGGCAGCTACCACGGCTGCAAATCCTTCTTGGGGATGTCAAATAGGGGCTACTGCAGTGAATGTGTTCTGCTTCAACGCGTTCTTGCAAATCTATATGCGCCAGTACTTAGCGATTGGCTGTCTGCCTTCATCCGGTGGAAAAAGAAAACACCCTGGTGAGAACACCTTGGGGGGAGATGGGAAAACATGCCCAAAGTTCATTATATGCATGCAAAGGCTTAGATGACCCATATGTTAATACGTGCATATTTTCCAATAAGTGTTCCAAGCATGTGTGTGTGCCTGCGTGTGGTGACACACAGGTGTATGCATGTGTAGAACACAAACTCAGTGCAAAAGATCTTTGGAATAGGGGATCTGTGTTGTATATTTCCAGCAAAGGGGTGTTTCCAATGATTCCTGCCTCCCAGTAGCTCCGGCCAGGTTGATGCCACCCTATGGTCTTCCAAGGGGATGGATGAACCTGGCGAAATTTGGCGGTGGCCCCCCAGATAGAGGTGGGCACGGCTTGTTTCCTATTGTTCTTTAGGGTCCTGTCTAAGAGCTATCCTTTATGACATCACCATCCTAATGAACTTTATTTACAACAGAGGGCTTAGCTGGGTCGCATGCACATCTGTCAGTGAGATTGGCATTGCAGCTGTTTTTGCCTTCCATGTCCATTATCTTCCTTCTCGAACAGAAGCTGACAAAACAAGTGTTGCCCTATCTTCAATCTACAGGGGATATCTTCAATCTAGAGGGGATGGCTAGCCAGGGATAATGCAACATCAATTGGCCCCATGAACTTGTACTGGTCCCTACATACCATCATATGGGTTGATCAGTTTTGCACCAACATTGGCTTGCAACCACAATGGTATATAGTATACCTTTGTTTGGCCGTCGTGTCGCCGGTTTTCAGCCATGACACCCTCTCAATTTGACCTCCTCGTGAAGCGTATGATAGCTGTGAATACGCCCAAAGAATCTTGGGATGCATTTTTTGTTCAATCTCAAACGAAACCCTGCAGCCATAATTTTGCAACAAATCATTTTGCAAGATGGTAGTGCCAAGGTAGTGGTTCTTCTGGTCCTCTTGGTTTGGTGGCTTGACATTCCCAAACATCATGATGCACCTTACCAAGTAATAGAATATTTTGCTGGTGTGGGACGAATTGCTGCCTTGGCAAAACTTTGCGGATTTACCACTGCCGCGGTGGACATCGACTATTCCAGGGAATGGGGTAAAAGGATGGGTCGGCGGCCACCTATGGATTTGAATGGCAACGCTGGCCTGGTGTTACAGGTCTGCAACAAGCTTAATAGGTACCCCTTGTTTTTCCATCAAAACCACTGCAAACAGTTTGTGGGGAAATGGTTCGGGATGGCACCAAAACAAATTTAAATAATTTTGGCCAATGGGGAAAACAATGATTATATATGTTTTATGTTCAGAGCCTACTCCCAAGGTTATGCATACATTTGCTATTGTCTTCGGAATGGGAAGCTGTAGCGGCCTTCCTAGCAATAGTATGTTCATCATTTGTGCCAGTGAACCGTGGAAGCACTTGGCGAAGTATTCTTACACCTCTTGGAAACGAAGAATTTGTGGGAGTCAGACGTGGGAACAAACTTGTAGCAAGGACTTGGGCACAAAATTGTTTTGGAGACAGAACCCCCTTCAAAATTGAATTCAACTTATCATCGCTGCATTGATTTATTGGCTGGTTCCACTTGAATCCACATGCACACAAGAGTTTAGTTGATTTACCCTGAAGAAGCGTTATTTTGATGCTGATCACCTACTTAGCGAATGGTGTATTCCTGGTAGAAAACCCGGGCAACTCCCTGATTGCCTTCCATCCTCGGTGGGTTTGGTTTCTAGAGCAGCTCCGGAAGCACGGCGTGGAGGTTCCTGGGCGTGCGGATGTTTGTTTTTGTGCTGGGCCCTCTTGGTTTAAGTATACACACACAGATATATATATATATATATCTGTGTGGGGTAACCTTCCTATGGTTCAAAATCATATCAATTTCAAACTTGTCCATGCAGCTCAGATACAAAAAGTGGCTTTTTGGATGAGAAAATATGGATGCAATTCATGGAAAAGAACATGGCTATGGGCCAACTCAAACCGTATAGCAGCTCTTGATCGGGGACCTTTGACAGCTACTGAAAAGTCCACGGCTCGTCCAACCACAACCCGTTACAAGAACAAGTCTGGAGAGACAAAGTTCAAGGGCAATTCCAGCCTTAAAGGCTCTCAGAATCTTGTCGATATTGTGTTTGTTTACATTTGACATACTTTAGACATGTCAATTCCTTCAGACATGGTCCACGATTACCTTTTTGGGAAGTCAACTTAGGAAGTATACCTACAAGTATGCTGCCAAGCTGATAACACTATTACCGGACTTCCGGTCTGATGCAAGAGGGCGGCCCTTTGCTGTCGAGGCGTGATAGATTACATGTATATATATATATATATACTATATGTCATATATGTCATATATGTCATATATGTCATATAATTATATGTTATATATGATATATATGTTATATATGTTATATATTTTATATATGTTATATATGTTATATATGTTATATATGTTATATATGTTATATATGTTATATATTTGCTATAGTAGCTCCTCCACATGCTAGCTTTGGAAATCCCAATCCTGGCTTAGTCCCACAGCGTTGGCAGGTGTCTTCAGAGCCACTACAGGAGCAATTTGCGGCAATGTCTTATGATGATGAGGGCAAAGCATGGGAACAAGAAGCGGATCTTAGGGATGTAATTCAATACGTCAGAGGGGCCAAAAAACTCATCATTCCTGATGGGTGGAGACCCCTTTTGCCTACGGAGATCTAATGGTAAGTGCATATATAAATATCACTATATATATATATATAGCCATGTGGTCCCCAAACCTGATTTACTGTATTGACTGTTGGTTCAAAAAGTTATAAAATATACATTTATAGCAACAGGTCTCATGCAATCCAGATGCCAGAACGTGGCATCTTCGAGGATGTCTTTTGCAAAGTTTCCTTCCTGCAGCTGACCGCTGTGAAGGTGCTGACAAAAAATGGGGCATGATTCTAGGTGATGGAGTTTTCCCCTCATACTTGAAGCACCAATTAAGGCTATGGCACCAAGGTTCGCGCGAACCTATGAATGTAATATTCAGTAATTTGGGGTGACCTTAGAGTCCGTAAATTATTCTATCCAATTGACATCATAATCAAACTGCATCTATAGTGTAATCATTTTAAACCAATCATCTTTGCGGGCTTTTCAGAGGAGTTAACATGTTATGACTTTTGTTTAGATAGGAGAAACTCCATGAATGAAGTTTGTAATGTAAAAACTTCATGACCGGAAAATCCCAAGAAAACTTCATGAATGCTGCTTTGGTAAATCTTAACTTGATGAAGGCTTGACAAAGGGAAACTTCATGCATGCAGTTTTGACAAAAACTTCATGAAGAGTGCCTACTAAAAAGGGAAACTTCATGCATGAAGTTTTGATCAAAACTTCAGAAAAGGGGCTGACCAAAGAGACACTTCATGAGTGTGGTTTTGAGGGAACATCTCATGACTGGAATTTCCCAAACGGAAACTTCATGCATGCAGTTTTGATCGAAACTTCATGATTAAGACTTGCCAAAGGGAAACTTCATGCATGCAGTTTTAACAGAAACTTCATGAATAGGGTTTACTAAAAAAGGGAAACTTCATGCATGAAGTTTTGATCAAAACTTCAGAAAAAGAGGTTGACCCAAGAGAAACTTCATGAGTGTGGTGTTGAGGGAAAATCTCATGACCAGAATTTCCCAAACGGAAACTTCATGCATGCAGTTTTGATCGAAACTTCATGATTAAGACTTGCCAAAGGGAAACTTCATGCATGAAGGTGTTATAAAAAAAAAACCTCATGAAGAGTGCTTGCTAAAAGAGAACTTGTTTTGAATGAAAACTTCATGACTAAGATTTCCCAAAGGGAAACTTCATGCATGCAGTTTTGATCAAAACTTCATGCATGAAGGCTTGTTTCCCTTCATGCATGGAGTTTTGCCAAAAAACTTCATGAAGAGGGCTTACTAAAAGGGAAACTTCATGCATGAAGATTCTTCATGAAACCTTTAGTATTGCATCCTTATGTTAATTTCTTCATGATCCCCAAAAATTAGGGGCGGAAATTCCCGGGTAAGGGGCGGAAATTCCCGGGTAAGGGGCGGAAAAACCCGGTCTGTAGTTTGAGACTTCATCTGCATCCCTTTCATGAAGAAAATTCAGGGGGGGCATGTCAAGCCTTCATGTGTCATGTCCTTACAACATCCCTGGGTTGCCTGATCATGCAGCCTGTTCAGTGGACCTATACAGTTGGGGCGCCATATGCCTAGGCAGCTGCTTTCTAGGGTTTTTAGCACAGAGACTTTAGCTGCAGGGCTTCAGTTGGTAAAAACTGAAGCGGGTATGTCGGATCTTAGTGACCTGAACCTTCAAGAACTTGAAGCGGAACTTCGTGAACTGGAGGCCGGTCATGTTGACCTGCTACAATTTGTTGACCTGCTGATGTTTTGGTATCCCTTGTTCCACCCATTACCTTGGGCCATTCCGTTTCATATACCTTTGTCCGTATAGGCAGTGAAACGACGTAGAGAAGAAGAGGCTACTCGACCTCTACCAACACCTGTCCGTTCTTTGGATTCACAGACTGCTGGGCCTGATGATGAAACAATTCCAGCAATCGTGGCCCCTCGTCATACAATCTCAATTAACAATGTGAATATGCCACATCCTATGTGCCATGCGAGTCTTGAATCTACAAAAAAGGTGGTTTGCATGCTGTTGAATCTAAGGATGATGGTCACGTGGTTTGCCCCGCGGAACCTGCCAGGGTTCTTCCTGATGCCTTCTTTGATGATGGATGTTCCCCCAACGAAAAGGACATTATCAGTATTGTTGGTGCTTATTATTCAGAATTCAATCCTAGGTCCTTCTCACTGTGTTAGTCAGTTTTGAAATTTTATTTAAACTGTTTTTGATATGTGTTGATCTCACAAGGACCCTTTGGACCTCAAGGATGTGGATGGGAATACGCTCAGTGATCCATATAGCTACGTCCCAGGTGGTGGTCAGGAGAGGGTCGATAGTGTGG
This sequence comes from Cladocopium goreaui, assembly GCA_947184155.2. Classification (NCBI taxonomy): domain Eukaryota; class Dinophyceae; order Suessiales; family Symbiodiniaceae; genus Cladocopium; species Cladocopium goreaui. The sequence goes on along the minus strand of CAMXCT020000072.1, from coordinate 18,898 downwards.
ATGCCCCACAACTGTTTTTTTTTCATATGGGCACGTACGTATGGCATTAAAGTTTTCCCAAAAACGGGTCTATACAACCCCCTTATGCTGGCATCTGTGGAATATGAGACAATGGCAATGGTAATGCGCTAGAGATTATATACAAAAAACATATATAGAATAAAGGCAGTCTGTTTGTTTGTGGGCTACCCCGCCCATTTGGATTTTTGATCCGTGGGTTCCTTTCCAAAAAAAAACCGTTGGGCACCTGCTGACCAAAGAATTGGAGATATGTCAAAATGAGGCTGCTAATGGGGCACCCTTTTTCCATTATTTAAACGCCGTTTTGGGACCAAACCAGGGCACCTTATTTTAAGCATGCCCAAATAAAAGTTTCAAGTGCTGTTGAGTCCTGCAGGATGATGATTCTTGTCTCGAATTTGGTGATGCTCTGATGGCAGCTTTGGGAAACATACCGGAGGATGAGGACAGCACTCTCTCTTGCAATTGCCCAGGTGGTTTCCCATTTTACTTCTTACCAGCCCCATGTCCTGTAAGCTTGTAGGACCAGCCCTGTATCCTGGAAGCAACTCCCGGTTCTGTGGATTCCAAACCTGTTACTTGGTGCATGCATGATGCCTTGTTTCCATACATGTGCATGCATATATGTGCACACACACGTGTGATACAGGATACTCAACCTTATTAATGATTTGCCTGGCCTTGCCTAGGCTGATGCCTCGGAAGTTGGTGTCCAAAGTGATCATGTTGTGACTCCGGCTCGGGTCCCGCCGGTCCCGCTTGAAATGAAATTCACTCCCATCAGGGTTACTTGTCAACAAGTGCAACAATCAACAATAGCTGTTGAAGTGCCGGACCCTTTCTTGATTGCTTTCCAAATTAAACAACGTGCCCAAGGCAACTGGGGAAAGCAGTGAGATGAAAGTTCTTCGTCGCTTGGTGCAGCCCCGTATGGATGGGACCTATCTAGTACCCAATGAGATTGTGGAGAAATTCAAAGACATTGCTGGTGGTGGTCGGGCTGAAGTGCTACAGCTGTTCCGAAAACACAACGGTGACAAGGACATGTTTATAGGGCTCCAGAACTTGTATGGTATGAGTTCATACGGTGTTCATTATTCTTGATATCTCGTTCTTTTTGCATTTATCTATAATAGAGATTTTAACTTACTGAAATATATTTTACGTCAGGTATATCCACTTATTATGCAGTATATGCATTTTCACATGATGTATGAATATCACATGATAGATGTAAAAAGAAAGCACACTCATGTAAATCCGAGAACTGCTGCCACTGTCATGTTTGCAAATGTTATCAAAGAAAGTTCTTCAGCTTGTAGTTTTTCTCAAGTCACCATTGAAACAGGAGAGACAGACGATACTGAAGATAAAATTATTATCGTCTGCACCGTTTTTTTTTTCTGAACAAGCATGCATGTATCAAGCATGCAAACATACAGAGTGCCAATTATCTAGCAGATAGTTTATGTTGTATATATGAAAATTTGTTTCTTAATTTATGCATAATTCTGCTACATATATATGCTTGTGCCCTGCGACCATGGATGGGTCCTGTCTCCACCGCTGTTGGCGCAGGATGCTTTCATCAAATCCTGCCGCAGGAAGGTGGAGCGGATTAGTGAGGATGACCTGTATACTGAGGGTGAGTTCATGTCGGAACAGGACATGATTGATGATAATTACAAGGAGAACCTTGTCACATACACATGCATATATTCAAGTTGGGTCCCTTCTTGCAAGTGGAATCAAGGCTTCCCAAACTAGTTGTAGCTGAATGTTTTGGGAACATGGGTTTGCTAAAGGCCATGCTCTCACCCTGTGTTTGGAACAGTGCTCTCTCTCTCTCTCTCTTTCTCTCTCTGCCTCTCTCTCGCTCTTTACTTGATAATAGTGGTTCCGTGCAGTCATCTCTGATTGTTTTGCCTGCCTAACCTTCAGCTTAGGACCCGCATCGCTGCTATCAAAGCTCTATGTGACCAACAGAAGGGCTGGGTGCGGTGACTGGGCCCTGGAATAGTTATACATATATATATATATGAATAATTTGGGATGGCATGCCCACCCCGCCTTTTCTCCAACTTCTGGGTCATTGCTGTTGCCAAACGATGACATCCTGAGGCGAGACAAGTATGAGAAGCAGGTGAAGCTTTACTGGGTTGAGCTCAAGATCGGTGGCCGGAAGTTGATGCTAGGATATGTTTAAACCCGCTCTCAATTTGCATATTGCAAAGTGAAGGCAACTTCAAAGTAGATACTGTACTAAATTCAGTTAAGGATGACTTCTGCTTTTTGGTTGTGCACCCATGGTAATTGGAATTCAAACTTAGGAAGCGAAAGCGGGAGGTGCTGGAAGATGATGAGGATCTTTCTGAGGATGAAATGAACAAAGCCAAGTCGGCCTTTGATGGGGACCTCTTACCCAGTGACTGGCAGCTCCCAGAGGACACAACAGGTGTCTTTGACTGAATCTTTTGTGGTACAATCAAAAAACCTTATCCATGCAATTAATATGTTGGAAAAACATGAACTGCAGAACATGGCCATTTTACTTCCGGCAACCTCCCTTTCGCTATTAGCCGTTCGACCCGGCCGCAGATCCCACCATTGTCATTGAAGCCGACGGGGGGGTTGACACCAAGAAGGCCCTGAAAAGTTTGAGTTTCCCCTTGATGGATGATGATGGGCTCCCTTCATCCTACATTCAGCGCATCCTTGGGGCCATCGCAAAGTGGCGAGTCAAGATGCACAACATAATCTCTTGCTTAGAAGTTTTGGAGGAAGCACCGGAGACTGTGGAAGCGTCCCTTTCATTAACGGTTGTGTTGTTTATTTACCAAGTGCAAACACTGTGACATTAAGAATGTCTTTTCATGTTTGCCCATCGTCATGTAGCATGGTTCTATCTGAGGCTTTCCAAGCGTGCATCGCAAATTGATGAAGCCCTTGTCAACGTTGAGGGGAAGATCACTGCAGTCAACACATTGGGCATCATCAGTGGGTTCTCCAGTGAGTTACCTGGTTTTATATTATACTTATATTGTATACATTATAATATATATATATAATATATATTATCCTTGTTATCACGGGGTAAGTTCTTCTCCTGACCGTCACAACCCGGCGGTCCCACATCTCTCACGCGGCCCAGGCACCAGGATGAGCTTGGGAATCACTTCAAAGAAGCCAGGAAAGAGCGTCTTGTCCGCCTGCGGGTGGGCCAGGGTGGGCTGCGGATATTTTAAGGGGGCGGCACTAGATCTATATGTGCTTGCAACCTTGGAGAGTTACGTTTTGAAATTGCAAGTTGCAGCCTTTTTGCTGATGGGAAGGCATGCGCACCAGTGCAACATAGACACAAACAACCAGATATGCATGCAGCATCCTTTCTTTATTCAAAACAAATAGGAGCTTGCAGTGACAACAGCAAAATGCTGAGAATATGGTAATCAATCAGGGCATTTTCAAAATGCTTTTCCACAACCATATAAGGCAACTATTCTGTTGAATTCATCTGGAAGGTAAAAGACACGGTTTCCTAACCTCAGTCTTTGGGCCTACTGGCAATGGATGATTTCTTCGTGGACCTTCTGACGTATACATGTCCTTTTACTGGCCAAAAGAGATGTGCCATCAGCGCTGGTTTGGACAATCCCCCCACCTGCAAGAAAGATCGTCTTTCTCTTTCTGAAGATGATGCTCGGTTGAATCTTTCAAGTTGTTTTTTCAGGACATGACAGCCCAATGTTAAATAGACCCTTCAAGTGTCCAGCCCCATGCCTCCAAAGTAGTCCGCCATCCTGGTGTTTTAGGGCGTTTTTTGGGTTTGGAAGTGGATGACCTTCATTGGGAATTGCAATTTAAAATGGGTCGACCGATGTGTTAATCTTGGCCAATAGCATTTATCTGCAGGCTAGTGTTGAAGACACCCCCCCGCGTGAACGACCGGTTCTTGGCTGGGATGTGCTTCTACGGCACAACATCCACAACAGAACTATGAAGGTGCTTCAGCCGAGGAAGCCAACATCTGGCAAGATTCTTGCCCATTGCAAACAGCAAATCACTGCGTTCAGAGAATTTCTTGGGCTGGCCCTTTGCATTTTCAAAATAGGAGTGACTGCAAACCCCCTTGATCGTTTCGAAGATTACAGGGCCAAAGCATTTACTAACATGTGGATCATTTGTCTCAGTGATGATATTGGTGAAACCCACATGTTGAAGCAGCGTTAATTTCGGAGTTTCATTCTGTCCCTGGCTGTAGAAACTCACCAGGGACTGGTGGAGAGGGGGGCCTCAACAGAAAAAAACATGGGGGCCCTCCATACTATACCTATGTCACAGGTGGGCGGGCTGACCAACTCAAAAGAGTCGGATAATTCAGGCCTTAATTCGATTTGAATGCTTGCGGCATGTGTGCCATCTTGTTCGCTGGGCTTCAACAATCCGAACCACTGCTTGGGAGGAAACAAGTCATGAGTAGGCCTTTAATTTTGCAATGAGCACATTCAACCCCACGATTTCCAGAATGATATTAGGGTCAATGATAAGAATAATAAACATAATAGCAATGATATTATATATACTTTAATTGCTATGGTAGATTTCTTGTCCTCTTCCCTCTCCCGCTTCCCGATTCCATCTGTCCTGACAGCCTTGGTCATGCTGAGGTGCGCTGAAGCTTTGAGCCTGACCACGCGAGGGCAGTGAGAAACTTGGTGGGCCTGGTTCAAACCTTCAAGCCCCAGGTCAGGGTTATATATGCATGTATATATATATATATACACATTGTGCCCACTGGTTGGAAACATGGTTGAAACCAAAAGCATGTGGCTAAGGCCATTCCTGAACCATATCAAAGCTATGGAAAGAAAACGCCAGAAGGATCTTGAGAAGGAGAACGCTCCGAACACACCAGCGCCGAAAGTGAAGTCGGAGCCAAAGTCGTCTAGGAGGTCGAAGTGATATAGGAACAGGTGAGCAGCCACCAAAGGTGGTGCAAATACTTGGAATGTGCCGGGCCAGTAGAGGAGTAAAACAACACACATACCAAATGAAAATGCAACTTGTGTATGTAGTATCAAAAAGTTGTCTTTGAAACCAATGCTGGCACCAGATACGCTCTTGGGGTGTTCAAACAACACAGGGTGACAGACCATCCTTGTTGTCAACCTGGGTGATTACATCCAGTGTTAATCCACATGGCTACCATTGGCCAATTCATGGCCTGGGTCCTGAAAAAAATGTGCTGCATTGCTTTTCGATCTGTATCCAGTGAAGACAGGAGGATAAAATTTTTAACTTTGGCTATATATATCTATATCTATATCTATATCTATATCTATCTATCTATCTATCTATCTATATATCTATCTGTTTGTCTGTCTGTCTGTCTACCTATCTGTCTATCTGTCTATCTATCTATCTATCTATCCATCCATCCATCTATCTATCTATATTTGTTTGTATATATATATATATAAACTCAAATTGAAAATGTAAAGGGGAACAATCATGGCAACAGTGCCAGGTCAATCCAAAGAGGCTGACATGCCTTTGTTGGAACATTTGGTGGAAAAGGTAGCTGATGGGGCCACTTGTATGCACCAAGTAGCATACACAAAAAAATGCCCATGCCGGTCACTTTCCCGGCTCTGGTTTAGCCAAGGCTCCTGCAGTATCATTGGCTGAACACTCGGATGCCTTGCGGGAAGAGACGGCTGATGCAGCAGAGCCACCCCAACTGTCAACGACAGGGGTGCTGGGTTGCAAACGGAAACATGCATCTAGGCAGTACAAACGTGCTGTGAACAGGTTTGGTTTTGCTCTGACCCTTTGATCTGACTTCAACTTATTTTTTTTTGGGTGGGTTGCAGTCTTGGCCCCGGATTGGTGATATACTTGCTATTTCAATCTTGACCATGATCCCATCCAGGAGGGTTGCAACATCTTACCACCTGTTTGAAGAGAATGGGGTGACTGTGAAGCTACCCTACATCAAGCCTACCGATATGCTGACTTTTTTGTTTGCCACAGAACCTTGGCTACTGCTGGGTGGCCTTAAGCCTGGTCCAGGAGCCCATTCAATGTTGAATAAGTTCTGGGAGTTGTACAAAACCGAACATGGAACCCACCAAGTTTACCAGATGGCGACTGAGAACAAGCTCCGTCTAGATCAAACAGTGCCATTGATACTTCATGGAGATGCTGGAAGAACGTTGAAGAAGCAGCCTTTGGAGGTTGTCAGTTTCAGACCTGCCCTAGGGATTGATACTGGAGAGCCGGCTCTCAAATGCAGCTGCAGCAACTCTATGTCTTATCATGGGTTGAGAAAAGGGAATCCCATGGCGCAGAGATTGAACAACAAAAACAATTCATATTTGACCCACTTTTTGTCTATTGCCTTCCCGAGCAAGCGGTTCAAGACGACTCCAGGCCTCCTCCAGTCAATCTTGGAGGCCATGTCCAAAGACCTCAGAATTGCTTGCTGCGACGGCATTGCAGTTGGAAACACGAGGTATCATGTGGCTGTCTTGGGAATGGCTGGAGACATGGAGTACCATGCAAAAACTGGAGTTCTGAACAGGTCCTACCAGAATGTGGGGCACCGCAATTTCATCCCATGCTGCCACGAATGCATGGCAGGAAGCATCACCTATCCCTTTGAGGATGTTAGCTCAGACCCTGGTTGGAAGAACAGTTTGTACCAAACAGTGCCCTGGGTGCAACCACCGCCCTTCAAGCACATACCATTTGACGATTGGAACGCTGGAGATTCTGCCCGGTTCTTCAAAAGGGATCCGTTTCACATTTTTCGTTTGGGAATAGCGCGAAATTTTATTGGTTCTGTCATTGTGCTGTTCTGCTTGGAAGGGGTGTTCGATCTTGATGGTGCTGGAAAGTCAATCGACCTTCGCTTGTCCAGAGCTTGGAGTTCCTTCTCGCTTTGGTGTGATAAGCACAATGTATCGCCTGCTGGGCTACGATCCTTCTCGAAAGAGAAACTTCACATGCCAAAAATGGGAACTTTTCCTTGGTGTGGAGGGAAAGGAAGTGATTCGATCCTTTTACTGAAATGGTTGAAATTCTTGAGTGGGCTACATGGTCCTGCAAACCCATCATCACCTCTCTTTCCCTTGGTGTTGAGAGCTTGCTGCAATGGGTTATCCTTCCAGGCCATTCATAGACATGGTATTTGGTTGAAGTCAAGCTGCAGAGATCGCATCATGCGATGTGGGAAAGGTTTCGTTCAGGATTACGCAAGGTTAGCCAAGTGGGCCTACGACAACCGACTTCAGCTTTTTGCAATGGTTCCAAAGATCCATGCCATGGATCACTTTGCTGTTCATTTGGCGCTTTTGTGCTTTGAAGAATATGCATGCAACCCAGCAATGTTTGATTGTTCCATGAGCGAGGATTTTATCGGCCATTTGAGTCGACAATCCAGACGAATCTCCCATACCAATGTGGTCGAAAACACCATATTAGCATATAAGGTGAAGGCAAGATTCGTGTTGAAGCGATTCAAGAAACGAAAGAACAAATAACACCTGGTTGTGCAGTATAAGATATCCTAACTCTTATGCAAAAGTTGTGAATATGGTTTGATTCCATGTTCAGCTGCTAAATTTTGATTTGTCCTCATTTGCAACCGGGTGGCTAGCGTGTGGTTCTCACAGAGAGCCAATGATGCCATGGCTTGGCAACCCGCAGCTTGGAAAACAGGGTGTGAAAAAGAAACCGTTTGAATGCCCTTTGATCAACAAGTTAACCATTGAAATCCAGGTCATTTTTGTTGTTTGGGCCATGCAGATCTTAAATATCACAGTTGTGCCCACATCTCCACTGAGTGTTGGATGAAGCACATTGGCTAGGCGGCAGGGCATCAGGTGTAAGAATGCCACAAAATGATAAGCATCTACAAGATCCCAAAAATGCCAGGGTCTAAAATTTTGACCAGGGTCAGTTTTCATGTTTGGGGTTTGAAATTTTGGACCTTCAGACTGGGTACTAAAAAAATGCAGGGCCGGGAGGCCCAGGTATATATAGTCAATGGGGTTTATAAAGTTATAAGCCAACTTCAACATACCTACATCCCAAGCCGGGGATACGTGTTTGGAGGGTAGACTATTCACATTCCAGGCGCTGACAAGGTCGTCGGTCTCTTTTTCAGCCTTTCTGACTGTCTTGAAGCGGGGTCGTGGCTTCTTCAAAGAAGGGTAGGGGGAGGCTGAGGGGTCTAGTGAGGCTCCAAGGGGGGGTTGGCTTCTTCGTCGAGTCCGGGTGAAGGAGGAGGATGAGGAGAGGGCTTCTTCGCGGAGGCCAGCTCCCTCCCCTCCCCTCTTCGAAGAAGCCCCGCCCACCCTCTTCTTCCAAGAAGCCACCCCCCCCTTCACAAAGCCCCCCCTCCCCCAAATAAAAAAGTCTGGCACCCCTCTAGACTCACAGCTCTCACTGAAATTAATTCCAAAAGTCAAAGTCTGCAGGTTGATTGAAGTGGCACCCAAAGGTCAAAGTCTGCAGGCTGCTTGGCAGCGTCACACCAGCCAAAGTCTGATCAAAGTTGAGCCCGAGGGTCAAAGTCTGCAGGCTGCTTGGCAGCGTCGCAAACGCCAAACTCTCATTGAACAAATGCCCAAAGGTCCAAGTCTCCAAGTTGCTTGGCAGCATCACACCTTCTAAGCTCTGATTGAACAAATCTCCAAAGGTCAAAGTCTGCAGGCTGCTTGGCAGCATCACACATCCTAAACTCTGATTGAACAATTCTCCAAATTTCAAAGTCTGCAGGCTGCTTGGCAGCGTCACACCAGCCAAAGTCTGATCAAAGTTGAGCCCGAAGGTCAAAGTCTGCAGGCTGCTTGGTAGCATCACACCAGCCAAAGTCTGATTGAAGCTAGCCCCAGAGGTCAATGTCTGCAAGTTGTTTGGCAGGGTCACACCTGCTATACTCCGATCGAACGACCTTCCCAAGATTAAGGTCTGCAAGCTGTTTGGCAATTAATGTCACACCTTCTAAGCTCTGATTGAACAAATCTCCAAAGGTCCAAGTCTGCAGGCTGCTTGGCAGCGTCACACCTGCTAAAGTTTGATTGTGTCAGGGAGGGCCAAAGAATGGCATTGATTCCGCTGAACGATGAACCAAATGTCCTATAATTTCCTCATTCTGCAGCTGTGGTAGCAGAGGTTCAGAACCACTGAGCCAGCTTTTCGCCCCCCGGAAGTCGCAGCTTTTTGCCCAGCGGATCTTCTGAGATCTGTATCTTCCAGGACGGTTGCATCATCCAGGTGCGATAAAAAAGGTCGAACCATCGGGAAAGTCGGCTGGTGACTCTGCAAGTTCCAACCAATGGGTTGCTGAAATCAAGTTTATCTTTTTGGTTTGTCATTAACCAAGTAGAAACTTATCTTCAAGATTAATGATAAACCCATTGTAATTCAAGATTAAACCAGTCACCATCTGGAGCTTTCGGATATCTTTGTCTGTTGAAACGCTTAGCTTTCTGCATCCCTTCTGGTACTTTTGATGAGTGTTTTATTTTACTTGGTGCACTCCATCAATCCCGTCGCCAAACTTCAATTACTTCAGATAACTCTATGAACCTATCTATAACTGAATCGCTACTATATGGGGTATAAAATTACTTCAGATAACTCTATGAACACTCATAACTGAATCACTACTTTGACTCTATAACTGAATCACTACTATATGTCAATGTTTGTCAATTAGCTCATGGTACAGAGAACAAAGGGCATGTGTCAGACGTTCACCAACCTCCCTGCAAGCTGTCAAATATCTGGTGGTTTGTGGTTGCTGGTTTTCTGACATAAAGTCACTTCGGCTTGAAAAGGCTGCGGGCAAACATGCTTCTGCAACAGATATTCAGGCAGTGTGAGGGATATTCTTGCGCCCCTATGAATGAGATAGTGCCCATTTAGAGGCACACGAGCCGAGCGCAAGCAACACCGCAACACCCTGCATTCTCCATCCAGTTTGCTAACAAGTTCAATCCCAGAGCCATCGCCAAGCAAAATGGATGAGTCTTCCACCTGTGATGGGTTCTCACGAGGCTGAATTTTGTGTACATTCTCGATTCAACCATAGTGAATTCCCATGAATTCCATATCTTGTTTGACCAATCCATTTTGCCTTTCTGCTTCGCTTAGCACGATGCTTGAAGCTAGCTTCATGTTTCGATGGATTCCCATGCTGCCACCGGCCCCAAAGCAAAACAACAGAGCTCCCCCGACGAAGGCAGCAATGCCAGTGGCAGCAACCTTAGGGCCGCGCACATCAAAGTGATGCAAATAAGCTGCACCGTTTTTTACCCCAAAATACTGTCGATGGTTGGGAAATCCTGCAGCATCTTGCATGGTTGAAACCCTATAAATAATGGGATGAACCATCTGTCAACTGGTGCAAGATTTCGCAACCATGCGCAGTAGGTAAAGGTTTGTCTGAAATAGGGAACCCCTAAATCATTGGTTAGTCATCATTTTTCTCTAAAGATTGCCCTTTGGGGGTATCCCCCATTTTCAGAGACACCCGGAAGTTGTGGATTTGCAGCTTTACGGCTGGACTTACAACATGATTTCTAGTAGATCTACGGGAGGTTCCTGAAATGGGGGTACCCCCTAAATCATCCATTTGTAGGTAGGGATTTTCCAGTATAAACCATCCGGCGAGCTTGGTGTACCCCTATATATGGAGAACATCATATCTACAATTGACGGGATTCTAAGCCATACCGAAGACTTCAGTCATTGCTGGCTACTACAGTATAACCTCTCGCAATCTGACAGTTCGCTATGTTATAATATATTACTGTACATTGTGGTGCCCCCTCAGGTAAGAGTTGGTTTATGTTCACTCGAGAGATATCTACAACGATCATGGGGACCGGAACGGGACCCCACATCGCAACTGGGCTGAAATGGCAACTCTACGTATACAACTTGAAAACAGCTTCCCTGTGTCTGAAAATCAGAGATTCCAGCAAATTTGTTCACAATTCATGGACAAATTATACTATGTCTACATGGTTAAGAAATCCGAATCGATAGATGGGAAAAATCCCATTACTCTTAGGGTTTCACCAGTTGATAGATGGTTTCTGTAGGATTTCGCAACCATCCACAGTATGTCTTCCATGGGAATTCTCAGTGGTTTGGCCATAATTTTCAGGTACCCCACATGCCACAGACCAAAGTCATGATGAAAGTCATGATGACCCCAGTGACATGTTTGTTGGTTTGTAACCCCAATGAATAGTATGAATATATCTAGCATACACCATAGACTCTCCTAGGTATATATATATATATATACATAGTATCTAGATAGATAGATAGATAGATAGATAGATGGATAGATGGATAGATGGATAGATGGATAGATGGATAGATGGATAGATGGATAGATGGATAGATGGATAGATGGATAGATGGATAGATGGATAGGACAGGACAGGACAGGATAGGATAGGACAGGACAGGATAGGATAGGACAGGATAGGATAGGATAGGATAGGATAGGAAAGATAGGAAAGATATGGTAGATATGATAGATAGGATCGATAGGATAGATATGATAGATAGGATAGATAGGATAGATATGATAGAGGGATAGAGAGATAGAGAGATAGAGCGATAGACAGAGAGAGAGAGAGATGGATAGATAGATCGATAGATAGGTAGCTAGATAGATAGATAGATAGGTAGGTAGGTAGGTAGATAGATAGATAGGTAGATAAATAAGATAAGATAAGATAAGATAAGTCTAGATTAGATTAGATCAGATTAGATCAAATTAGATCAGATTAGATCAGATTAGATCAGATTAGATTTGATTAGATCAGATTAGATAGGATAGATAGGATAGATAGGATAGATGGATAGAAGGAAGGAAGGATGGATGGATGGATGGATGGATGGATAGATAGATAGATATCTACCATGAACCATAGACAACCATAGTAAATCTAGTTCTGAACCAACTTCACGATTCCAAACTAGGACACCACGGACACCTATGACCCTTTCATGGAAGGTGCTGGACTTGCAAGCCCGGTGACGTGGTCACTCACACTTTGAACCCGACAAAGTGGGTCCCCCAAAACGATAGCTAAGTAGGTTTATAATTAAGTGATTTACAATACTTAAAACTATTATAACTAATTATATATATATACATATTATTGGGGTTTATAAATCAACTTGTAACTGGGGGGGTTCCAACATTGTAGAAAATACGTCCAAGATCTTCCACAACTATATGTATGATATGAATATATAAGTATACAAGTGATTGCAAGTGGCTTGTGACACACAGCTGCAAAATCACCAGACAAGACACCCATTTGAACACCGGTGCGTTTACCTGCCGGCAGGCCCGATTTTCAAAATGGACCAGCTTCTCACGACTCTCTCTTCTCGTGATTCATGTGTTTTCTTTCATCTTTACATGATGGGCATTTATTGTTCCATGGTTTCATGGTTTTCTCCATGGTGTTCAATGATTTCCATTGTCATTGTTGGTGTAAAACCTTCATATTTGGATGATTTACCATAAAGAAAAACTAGCAGATGGATTACTAAATGGATCGTATCCCCAAATTCACCCAACTAAATCCATTGTCATTGTTGGTTCTCATCTTTCCATGTTTTTGGCGATAACATATCACGTAATTGTTTTCTTGGAACTATTGTTATAAGATCCTCCAATCCCTGAGCCATCTAGGGGTACATATTCAGCTATATACTCTATGTATTAATCTTGATACAGGATCAATGAATCTATGTAATTCTACGTAGACTAATATTGTGCAAAATAGCCAAGATATACTCCAAATACACGTTTGCATCCCTGGGCTACGGTCGACTTCCTCAGTTCTGGTGGATTTCCCCTTGAGGATCAGGGTTGACCACTGAACCATGGAATGATCCTCGTCATAACGTTGGTGGTTTTAAACCCCAAGAACATCCAATAACTATAGCGACTGTAGTAACAGCTATAAGTTATAGATAGTTATAGGTTATAAGTACCATAAACCATAATGAAATCGGAGTAATTGGCACCAACTATCTTTTATCTGCTATAAATCCCATTCAAATCTCCATTGTTTCTGGGTGAAATCACCATTTTTCCATGGTTTTCCTCTGGTTTTTCCATGTTTTTCCTATGGGATGCTCCGTTTTTCCACCCCATCCCCCGCCCCTTTGTGCCTCGAAGAGGTGTCGAAAGACCTGCAGGTCCGTCAGCGGCGAGCCGAACTTCGCAGCCCAGGTGTCGGGCGCCGGCGTGGGAAGCAAGGAGCCCACGATCAAAGTGATGAGCACCACGGGCAGCGCGTTGTAGAAATTCGTTTCTATGGCCTGAGAGTCTGGGGATGGGGAAATGGGGAAATGGGGACTGATGGGGATGGGGAGAATTCAGGAAATTGGAAATTGGGGAGTTGATGAGAGGGACTTTTTGAAGCTGTCTTTGGGACGTCTGGCCAAAGAAATGTTGATGGGAACGGGATGGGAATTTGTTTATGGCAACTGCTTAAGCCAAACTTGAAAATCTGAGATATAAAACATAAATGGGAGATACACGTTGACCATAAAATCGGGGTCACAGGCAGTGACAGTTGATCATCACCTCCTACCCGCGAATCCTAAGCAGGTTATATCCTTGGTTCTTTTTATGGGATAAGTAGGGTTAATCCACTGAAAAAACTGGAGTGAACTAACCTACTTACGATCCGTGGAATGAACCACGAAGTAGAGTTTGGGAGGGCAACACCTCCTGGGATATTGAGTCAGGACTACAATGACGACCCAAAATAGGTCTATAAGTTTGTTTATACCTAGATTACAACATTGTTTTGTGGTAGATGGATTTATCAACCAACAAATATAAGTGGGTGGGGGTCTTAACTTCTTTCATTTTTCATGGATTGAAAATAACACATAAGCAAACAACAATCGAAATACCAGCGACGTTTGATTGAAACCACGAACCGGTAAAGAGCCGCTTTCCCATTCAATGACCAACTGCAAGGTGGTGGCTTGCTAAGTTGGACCGACTTAGAAGATTTGGGGCACCACTTTGTCTGTTTGTTTGCTGGTAAACCACTTAACAATATATATATCATAATATATCGTAATATATCATAATATATCATGATATGTTTACTAATGTTTACTAGAAACTCCAAAGTAAGCCGCACATTGTATAGCACATATATACATAGATATAGATCGATTTAGATATAGATTTAGAATTAGATATAGATATAGACATGATATATATATATATATACATGTATAGATATAGATATAGATATAAATATAGATATAAATATAGATATAGACAAATATAAATATTAGATATTTGATATGATATTAGATATTAGTATTAGATATAGATATAGATATGAGATATAGATATGAGATATAGATATCATGAATACTCATCTACTACAAACCATAGTACACGTCACATTGTATAGTAGAAGTTCACTTCAGGGTTTTCAATGAGCACGCATCACCCTGTGTTTGTCCAGGAGACTGAGAGTTTCTGCTTGCCTTTGCCCAGCTTGGCCTGCGTGAGCTCAATGGGAGCTCAATGGAGGGCACCAAAACAACAATGGATTCGTATTAGGGGATATAGGAGTTTCATGGAGTTTCCATAAATGGGTGTCGCCCAAAATGGATGGTTTATAATGGCAAATCCCATTAAAAGGGATGATTTGGCGGTACCCTCATTTTAGGAAAGTTCCATATATAACTTCTAGGTAGTGTCAGATATGATGGGATGTATCTATAATTCGCCAACAAAATTCATCATGTTCAAAGAAAAAACGTAAGTTTTCATAAGTTTCACCTCCAAGTTGATTGAATATTAGCAAAATGTTACCAATTGGAGCAAGATCAATTTCATCGGATAAGAAACTAGTGGTCTTAGCTGCTGTCCCCTCAAACGAACGATATCCAACATGCGTACAGAAGCCTGGCATTTTTTAAGCGAATGTGGCCCGGAGAAGCTTAAACGGAAACCCATTCAGGCCCGTTCATTCACTGATATACCGTACCCGGTTCGGAAAAATATATGATACTCATGATAATCAAACATGGCGATTGAAATTCCACCTTTGTTTGATGATTTTATCATTTAAAGAACCATTTATAGTATTTATAGGTGATTTCCCATTGAAACGTTTGATTTACCAGAGTGAAACCACCAAGAAAACGTGAGGCTGGAATCTTTTGACCGCTAGAAGCGAGAGGCTGTCTACGTGCAGTCTGGCCTATGGTAGATGGACAAACTGTTCCAAACCTGCTGTCTTCCCCCACTTTCGCGGCTAGAATCCAATCCAAGAAGTTCAGTTGGTAGGAAGAAAAAATTGCAAAATTATTCGGAAATAGAATCAACATGAATCTACCCTCTGGTAATTTAACAAAGCTATTGAAAATTGCCATTTATAGTTGATTTACCCATTAAAAATTGTGATTTTCCATAGCTATGTGAGTTTGCCAGAGGGTAATTCTTGTCCATCTACTCTTACAAGATACATTTTTTTATGCCATGGCCTGCGCAGACATGCGACAGCCGAAATGACGACGACCCAAGAATTGAAGCCTACGCAGTATTTTGCAATGCCTCAAAAAATAGACCATGAACTGGGTCAATGTTGGTGTCAAAATGAGAAATATATCGAAATATGTGTGAATGGATGAGTTTTATGGTACGAGTTACAGTATGCGGAAATGTGTGGGCCCCAGGGTCTGAACTACTCGGTCATCTAAGGCGGTTCAGGATCAAAGTCTGCCAACGATTTTGCATCTGGTTTCGTTAGGCGCTGGGCCACCCCGCCTTAATGACAAAGTCTAAGCCAGCCAAGAGCAAACTGGTGATTGCGAACACCACCTCATCACTGCTGGCTATCATTGGGTATCCCCATGTTTTGGTGAATGACTGGGATGACTCACTCAGAAGACTTCTTTTAGGTGCAAACTTAATTGGGTAAAATGCGAACGCTTCGGGGTACCATTGAGGGTCGGTCTAGGTATTCCATTTCATGTGTGGTTAATAATACTGCCTGCAGTCACCCTTCTTTTGCCGACATTTGGTTGTAAGTTGCGGGTCCCCTGTTCCCCTGTAGTTTCTAAACGTGAGGAGATGTTTTTGGAAGATGTTTGCGGACTGATCTGACTGGTAGTCCCTACAATATTAAAATATCAAACAACTGCAAGGTTTTTCCCCAAACGGTAGCGAAGTTGGTGAACACAAGTAGGTTCACTACAGTATGGCTTATATGGTAAATATAACTAATATTTTGGTAGTGAGAGTTATATTTACCATATAGTTTCGCTACTTGCAGCCGTAGTATGTTAACTATAAGTAGGTTAACGATGGCTTATATGGTGAATTAACACAAGTAGTTAGTGCGGTCAGAAACCAACTTTTCTAGTCATCTTAGGCCCACCTTTCGGAACCAATCCTTCGTAGATTTGTCGCTGAGACATGGATAGACATGGTCAGGGGACTCAGGTGCTGGTGCTTTCCTGTTACAAATTGGGGCTGGGTTCCCTTTCAATTTTTGGCACTTTGGACATGAAAAAAAACAACACAACCATCAGTGCTCAACCATAGGCCGCCACATCAGGCTCAAGCCACAGATTCTTTTTGTATTGGACCAGAGTTCTTGAGTATCGCCGTTTGGAAAATCCATGAAGTTGGTTCAAAAGCTGATGAACAGATCCAATAGCTATTGGAAGAGATACATAGTTTGGATCGCTTTGGATCCACCAAAACCCGAGTTTTTTTTGGCCATTTTCGTGGTCATGATTCCCCGAAGGAACTGCTTACTAACCCCTTGGGGGTTAGTAAGTCCCCCGAAATTCGTGGGCTCATCCGGCTATCCCAGATAGATCTATGATAGAACTGAGTGATACTCAGTGTAGATGGATATGATCAAATATAATTATATATATATATACATGAATTCCGATATATTTATGTGGATATCCCCTTTACTTTTAAATGGATTTTCACTACAAGGTGGTGCCCCGAAACGATAGCTCTGTTGGTCAGCATGGTCTATGGTAGATATTTATATATATATTAATAACTAACTAGTTGTTGCAAACCAACAACCACAAGTGGGAGTGCACCACCTTGTATGCTTCGTACTTTGCATCCCACTCTGAAGCCACGTGAATAAGCCATGTATAACTTGGGATATCGGATATCCCACAAATAAGTCCGTTTTTCATCCATGGTCTTTCACCAGTTACTAGGATGCAGCCCCAAGGTAACTGTTGTGGTTTGGGCACTGCTCAAGTAACAGGCCCGCAGTTTACGTCGGTCGCAAAACTCCTGAGCACTGCACTCCGAGCCAGAACTTTGAAGAAGCCTCAGGCTCCCGCTGGCTTGTGCCCTCTGCCCTCTGGACAACTTAAGGTACTTAAGTAAAGGAAAATTGGATATTTGCGCGCCTGGAAAGTTAGGAAGACCAGCTTCAATACCTTGCTTGATCTTACTTTGATGTGCATGCTTGATCTTACTCCGATGTCCACCCCAGAAATCGTAAGTGGGAAATAACGTGAAACAATGACATAGTCTCAAAGTTGCTTTTGCAGGATATAAGTACCCAGTTACATATCGGCTCTTAACCACTTACTAACTGGGTTGCGCCCCCACGTATCCCCCAAAAAGATAGAACAAGTTAATTTCGCTACTCAAATTGTCATTGGATTTTACCTATATTGTATGGCGGTGCTAGAAGTATGTATATATAATATATATATATACATATATATATATACATATGTTTTTTTTCCTCAATGTGACTTGTTCCACTTTACTTGATCTCAAATAATGTTCCTAAGACTACGTATAGCCACCAAAGGTTGCAAACAAATAAAACCCTACTTAACTGGTGGCAGAATTGAAAGTCGTTCTATCGTGTTCTATCTTTTTTGGAGTCACTATAAATTATTGTAAATCAACATGAAATGACATTGAAACATCAGCCTATCACAAAGCGAACATAATCTTATCCACTTATCCACTTCATGCCTAAAATAATACATCAAGAATTCAATACCGATATGTTTTTCTATGTTTCATCTTCTTTTTATATTGCTGATACCCTCTGGTAAACGTTTACGAAAACCATGGAAAATCACCATTCTTCATGGGTAAATCCACTATTTCTATGGCCATTTTCAATAGTTTTTTGTATGTTTACCAGGCCGGGTATTGTCAAGTCCTGCCTATGAATCCAGCCACAACCGGGCGCTGCCAAGGCTCCGCAGCGAGGCCACCACCACCACCAGCACTTTCACACAACGTCACCACCGAAGCCTGGTGACGTGGTGATGGGGAGATGTTTGTTGTGAATCTGATGCTATGGTAGAGTTAATCCCCAACATGTAGAATGTTGAATATTTAGTAAGGTCAAGTGGTTGGTAAATATAAGATAATATAACTAATGTTAGTAAAGCAATGTCATAAACCATCCATACGAATTCATGGTACAATCCATAGTTTTTTGGTGATTTTGGGGATGGTGGATCCTATTGCTTCTTTGCACATTCGAGTTTCGCAAACTGACTATGTGAGAAACGGATTTTGCTTCTCGGCATCTGGGGAATGCTATGACGTATGCTATGCTGTGACCCCAAGGCATCTTTTCGCGGAAGTTCCGTGATACAGGATGGGGCCCCCCGTTTACGAGCGTTGTTGCGTTCAGTTGCCTTAGATTTTTGTGGCTGAAAAAACGATGGTTTATGGTAGATATAACGAACTAGTTCATGGAGGTTATAACCAGGGTATAACTGTTATAACGGTATATAAACCAACTAACATCACTGCGGAGCCCCATCCTGT
>CAMXCT020000071.1:189555-310141 GCA_947184155.2 Cladocopium goreaui | reverse complement strand
TGGTAGATGGAGAACAGGCACCCCATTTTGACGCAGACGTCTTGGTTGGAGAAGCTGGTGATGGTGACACAGGTGAACAGGAACATGCCCCACAACCTGTGCAAGAGGTCCCAGCTGAACTGCCTGATGCAGAGCCGTTGGATGAGGAACGCGTTGTGCCATTTGCAGATGAGAGTACAGTGATAGTTGATGGAGTAGTGCTCAGTTGTGACAACACTTTGAAAGCTCTTCGAGCTGGATGTGAAGTTTTGGGTTTGTCAAAGCGTGGTTCCAAAAAGGAATGTATGCGTCGCATGTTGGAGTTTGTGAAGACTCGTGAGCTCATGGAAGCCCATGCAGTGGAGGCTACCCTCAAAAAGGATTCAGAACGTGTTGCAATTCCTCAGAAGAAACCTGTTGAGCCCACGGAGTCCATGAAACAGGCCCACAACTTGGTGCATGAGCCTTATGAAGCATGGTGTCCTTTGTGTGTTGCTCACCGCGCAAAGCAAGATGGTCACAAGAGACAGACTCATGAAACAACTGACCATAGCGTTGTGTCATTTGATTTCTTTTACTGCTCTCGAATGCGTGATGAGTCAGACAAGTTGACAGTGCTGATTGTGACTGACCGTGACACTGGAATGTGCATTGCCCTGCCAACACAACAGAAGGGTGGCAGAAGCCTCAATTACCTTGTCACTGAGATGTGCCGCTTCATTGTCCATTGTGGTCACACTGAAATTGGTTTGCGTTGTGATTCAGAACCATCAACTCTTTCTTTGCTTGAAGCAGTTCGAAAAGCATGTGCAACGTTGAGGATTACAGCCCATGCTGAACCTGCTCCAACAGGAGACCACAGGGCAAACGGCGCAGCAGAGGCAATGGTGGAGGTGATCAGAGCCAAAGCCAACTTGCTGGTATCTCAGATTGAATGGGAAACTGGATGCAAAGGGCCAATTTTTGGATGTCGTCACCCGGTGTATACATGGGCTATTGTTCATTCTTCTTGGTTGCACAACCATTTCACAGTGAAGAGTGCTACAACTGCATATGAACGTGCTTGTGGACGATTTTACAGTGGAAAGATGGCGATGTTTGGAGAGGCAGTCATGGGATTCTTGCGTACCAGTCAAAAAGGTTTACCTCAATGGACACGTGGTGTGTGGCTCAGCAAAGCCATTTCAAATGACTCTCACATCATTGGAACTCCAAACGGAATTTTTCTTACACGCAGCATTAGAAGATTGCCAACTTCCTTTGATTTGGAGTTGCTTGGAGAACTTACAACTTCACCTTGGAACTATGGATGTGCAAGTTTGGGGCACAGACTTGTCCATGCAAAACGTATTGTTCCACCACCTGCAGTTGCGTTTGACAACAGCCTTCGACTGCCAGACAGAGATGCAAAGGATGTTCAAGAGTATGCCAGAGCACACCCTTTTGAGGATGTTGACGAAACTGCAATCTCTGCCGAGGCGGGGCTTCTTGGTCAAGCTCAGCAGCCGCATGATGGTGAACAAGATCCCATCTTCAACGATGAAGGTTTGGATGAGGCCATTGCAGCAGCAAAACGTGACTCAAAAGCCCAGACTATGAATGTGGATGTGCCTCAGACCCCCGTCTATGGTGAAACTTCCTCACAATCCACTGGCAAACACGACACACAACATGAAGTGACTGGTGGTGATCCAAAACGTTTTCATGCAACAGCAGTGGAAGCTTCTTCAGTTCAGGGAGACGTTGTTCCACAAACGCCACAGTCAGAAACAGCAGTTGAAGTTTTGGATGATGCTTCTTTTGAAAGCATGCAGCCCGTCAGCAAAGCTGCCAAGCGCGATGACACTGGACATCTTGGACTTTTGGGGCAAATTTTGAAGATTGAGCACCTTGACATTGAACCTGATGTCAACCTTGAGATTGATGAAGTTGACACGATGATTCAGCATGAATTGAATCTCAACGAGGATCCCTATGAGACCATGGATGATGAGGGACCCAACTTAGATGAGCTCAGTTTTCCATACAGTCCTCAAGAGCCTGAACTCAGTGCAGATGAGCTTCAGCGTTTGGACAGCATTGCAGATCAAGTGGAGGTCGAAAGGCTATCTGGTCTCCAAGTCTTGCAGGAGGACAATTTGCCTCACGATGCCAAGAGCTTGAGCACACGCTTTGTGCGCACCTGGAGAGAGAAGAAGGACAAGGAAGGCAATGCTATCTGGTTACGTCGTAGTCGTTTGGTTGCAAGGGAGTACACATGGTTGCAGCCTGACAGAGAAGCACTTTTCTCACCGGCTACTTCGAACATTGCCAGCCGCATCTTGCCCATTTGCTTTTTGGCCCTGCGAGAGCATCAAGACACGATGATGTTGGCCATTGACGTCAAAGACGCTTTCTTGACAGTGAAGCAGGAACAGCCAACACGTGTACGTTGCACAGATGCCTCAGGGAAAAGCGTTTCATACAGCTTAGGTCGAGTTCTCCCGGGTCAGCGTGATGGCAGCCTTCTGTGGCATCGAGATTTGGTCAAGTTTGTTGGTGAAAGCACCCTTGGGATGGAGGAATTTGAAGCTTACCCATCCATCCTACGTTCCAAACTTGGTGATTGCTTGCTGATGATTCACGTCGATGATCTTTTGGTGGTTGGGTCACGCAAAGCAATTACAGAACAGCTGATCCCACACATGCAGTCAAGGTATGAAGTTTCCATCGAGATCATGTCCAACGTTGGTGATGAACTGACTTTTCTCAAGCGCACCCACCAACTTTTGGAATCTGGACGTATGGTGGTGAAGATCCATGGAAAGCATTTGGATCAACTTTGCAAGTTGTTACAACTGTCAAAGCGTTTGCAGAACAAGAAATCACCTGGACACTCAGAGATTGAAATCCCTGACAAGACAGAGGAGCTTAGTGCTCATGATGGATCAATTTACCGTTCATGCGTGGGGATTTTGCTTTATCTTTCACCTGACCTTCCACAATGTCAGTATGTGATTAGATACCTCTCGACGTTCTCATCAAAGCCAACGCAGAAAACGATGATTGTGCTGAAGCACCTGGTGGGATATCTGGCTGGTCATGCAGACCAACATGTTTCTCTCAGATGGAAGGGAATCCATTCTGGACTCATCAAAGACTATGAGTGTGAGGAACCAGTGCTGGAAGTGTTCAGTGATGCAGATTGGGCATCAGACCGTGACACTCGACGATCAGTGTCCGGAGCTGCCATTTTCTTTGGAGGTTGCTTGGTCTACTCCTCCAGTCGAACACAGAAGATTGTGTCACTTTCCAGCGCAGAGTCAGAAACGTATGCAGCAGCCAGCGCAGTGATGGATGCAATTCTCATCAGAGCCATCATTTCATGGGTACTTCAGTCAACCATTCTCATGTGTTTGTACATCGATTCGTCAGCAGCACGTGGAATTCTATCAAGACGTGGAGTTGGTCGTTTGCGACATCTCAGTTGTCGAGTCCTTTGGCTTCAAAACTTGGTTGGTGAAAAACTGTTGATGGTCAAAGCAGTCTTAGGGGCAATCAATCCATCTGATATAGCCACGAAAAGACTCAGCATCAGCAGATTGGAATCATTGTTGTATTTGTTTGGTATCTGGGACAGTGCAAACAACAACCTTGTGGGACAACATGGCCCAGGTCGAATTTTCAGAAATGTTCCTCAACCTCAACAGAACAGCGCTTCCAGATATCAGATCAACATGTTGATCGGCGCCTTGAGCTTACTTCTTCAGGGTTGCGAGTCGGACGTGCCAACTAGAGCCATGGACTACAATTTTCAAGGGTTGACCATGGAGGCAACCATCGTGACAAGCTGGATCACTTTGTTGACCTTATACATGGTGTTCCTGTGGATGCGCAATGATCAACCTGTGCGCAACGAAGTTTTGGCCAGCGATGATGATTTGACTTCTGTGGAAATGTCCTGCAGCGAGACGGAATCCTGTGATGGTCTTCCAGACTTTCCTGCTTTCAGTCCTGAATCTTTGATTTCATGGATGTTTGAAAGATGCTTCCGTCGACGTGAGGACTCCATTTACAGTGGAAACAACATCAGAGCATTGGCCTATACACAACGTATGACGCTGTTGGTGGATCTGTTTGATCATGTGATGGGTTCCGATGACAATGTAAGGCAAGAAGCAGCAGACATGTTCAACACGATGCCAGATCTTTCGTCTGATGAAGGAAACCCAACATATGCAGCAGACGAGCCATCAGAGGCAAAGAAGAGAAGGTTGAGTACAGCACACGCCATGATGATTTCATTGCAGAGTAGTATGACCATGGGACTTGGAGGATGTCTTCAAGCTGAGACGAATGAAGATGCTCACAAAGACACTGGAACCAATCCATTTTCATTTCTGATTTTGACCGTGTGGACGTTGTTACTTGCAGCATATACATGGTGGATGTTACGCAGCCCATTTCTTCGTCCAGTGCCAGTGCCGATGTTACCTCCTACACCAACTGAACTTGCAGTTGGACCAGTGGTTACACATGATACCATGACACTGGAAGGGTTGCTGACATGGACATATGCCCGAGTATTGGGCAGGCTTGCAAGAGCAATTCGAGACGACAACTGTGGAAGAATCAGAAAGTACACACAGTCACGGGAATGGCTTCAGAAACGTTTTACAGAACTTTTGCATGCAAGCCCAGCTCAAAGGGAGCGCATTCAAGCTTCCCTCACAGGTGAGAATGAGCTGGATGAGGAGGATGGTTCTCCGACATATGGCTATGGGGTGGTGGAGCGTGAACTACTTACTGCAACCCATGGACAGATCTTCCACCTAGTGGTGAAGCTCCTCGAGCTTGAGAGGTTCGAGAACGTGGTGGAGCTGGCCTGTGGAATTGGAGTTGCACTCAGAACTCCACCAAGCCCCGAAAGCTCTTTGGAAGAGACCAACGAGGAAAAGATGCAAAGGTACAGAGACTCAGAGCAATGTGAAGTATCAGACCCAGATCTCTGGGCTACAGTTCATTACGGACCACCAGAAGAAGATGACAGTGGAGACGATGCAATGGATGGGACTACAAACGATCCCATGGAATTCTGAGAGGATTCTGAGCGTGGATTAGGCAGCACCACAGAAGTGGTTCCATAACTGGCTAGATTGAGAGCCATTTGTGGGATCCAGTGCACAGATTTTTTTTAGCGCAGAAAAACCCCAATAGAAGCGAAACGATGGACTATCCACAGTCCTAAGGGGTGAGACTAGGAATGTACAGACTAGTATTAAAAATACAGTCTGAGGCGGGGTGCAGAAATGTAACGCACCTTGCATCAGTACATGTACATGCCATAGCAGTCATGTTTGTCACTTGACACTGCACAAATCGAGCAGTGTAACATGGTGAGACTTTTGAGGCGCTTTCAACTCAAGGAAAATCCGCAATAGCACTTCATTGCACTTTGACTGGAGATGCAGC
Source organism: Cladocopium goreaui (assembly GCA_947184155.2). Taxonomy (NCBI): domain Eukaryota; class Dinophyceae; order Suessiales; family Symbiodiniaceae; genus Cladocopium; species Cladocopium goreaui. Next base: position 304,711 of record CAMXCT020000071.1, on the reverse strand, counting down.
CATCGGGGTGTGTACTAAAAAAAAATAGACAAACATGAACCAAAATAACAACCCAAAAAACCAACACTAGCAACACCAAAGCAACAAACACTGCAAAAAAAATCCACCTACAACCCGAACCGAACAAAATGGCGATGGCCACACCGAACTATCGTCCAACCACGAACAGATGGCAGTTGCAAGGACCAAGTCCAGATCAAACACTCTACTACAAATGAAAGGGCTGAATCTAACGCTACAAAATGAGGAGTATTCACAGAAACAATTTAAACAATGGAATTTGTGGCATCTTAAGAAACACCAATGTTATTTTGTCGCAAACATTTTTTTTTAACCATCGCCAAAAAAATCAAAAATATTTGAGAACAAAAAACAGTGTGCACAACCCAACCATTGAAAAAACACATAGGGAATATGTTTGCACATATTTTTGATTCTTACATGCTTAATTTTGAGGGAATTTTCATGTATGCGAGCGCTGTGCTGTAAACTTTGTTGCGTGTGTGTTGGTTCAAGCATTGCAGCCTTTTTCTGTGTGGCCCAAACAACTTTTAGGCGTGGATGCTCGACATTTTGAATGGCATGGATGTTTTGGTCAATTTTGAAGGATGTTGGGTGCGCGTCGATGTGGCAATCAGGTCAAAACAAACAGTTGTTGGCAGCAACCTGCCTTGATATGCACTTTTGCAGGACAGGGATCGCGGTCATGGATGTGTAGTTTTGTCGACGGGAAATGTGCTGCCAGCGTTTTGAATTTTTGGAATTTTTAGTTGTTTTGCGCAAATCTTGAACTTGTCATAAAATTGGGGTTCCAATCAGTGCAGGATTGGGGCTTGAGGGCGCAAAGCAGCTCTGGTGTCAACCACTCAGCCGATGTTTGGATCCTCCACAAATTTGCGAATACGTTCAAACATGCAAAATCAGTTTTTGTTTCCGTCTGTTTATAAGTTTGCGCTGGTTTTTTTGTTCCCCTTTCAAGCCCAAAAAAATGTTTCGGTTTTGTGGATACCCTGAGGTTTCGCTGTCACCGTGTGGATATAGACATTGGGCATGCTGACATTCTACGCATGGTGCGGTTCCCCACACACGTCGCAACATGCAGATGTTGCGACGTGATTTCAGTGGAATGAAACATTACCTGCATCTGGGGTGGCATTTTTGTGGGTGTATGGAGTGAAAATTCCAAAAAAATGGAACTATCATGGAACTGTGTGCAGTAGTATCTGAACTTAGATTCAATTCAGACCTTTGTTCGGCAGTTTGCAGCGTTTGTGAATGCCAGGGTAGCAGAACGAGCAGAACACAAGGCCATAGATTTGGCGCATCGTAGCTGCTTGTGATGTGATAAAAACCCAGGGTTTTCCTAGCCATTCATTTGCATAAAAACATCATAAAACTCTCAGTGACGCTCCTTGAACTGTTTCTTGCAACTTGACAATCTCGACTTGTTTTCTTGGTTAACCTGAGTTAACCTGGTTAACCCCACAATTTTGTCCGGCTTTGATCATCCTTCATCTGACATTTGACATTTGTATCATCTCCGTCAGGTGCACCCCGCGGGTCTACACCTCAAGAAACAAAAGAAGGCGGGTTTCGAAAGCCTCCCTGGTGGAATCATTCGCCATGGTTGGGATGCTTGGGAATCGCCTATATTTTCAGTCAGCAATATATAGAAGCATCCCAAATGACTTACCAGAAATACGTGGCTATTAACCATGAAAAACATTTGGTTGCTTGTTCTTGTGTTTACCACATTAGATGGCTAATCTTAGATAGCCTTCCAAAAAGATTGTGATTTTGAGCTGGGTATCAAAACGTGTGCCCCCATTTCTGGCCAGAGATCGAACAATTCATCTACAGAAATGGGGGGCCTACATACGTAAGTTGTCTTATAACTAGCCCAATTTGGGTCTTTTTGATGGACATATCCACATTTAGATGAGGACCAACTTATAACTTGGGCCCGCTGTATGGCTCAACATATTGACCCGTAAATGCAATTGATAAAGGATAACCGGATAACCAATGTCTGACCCGAGCAAAAATGTCAGTGATTGAGTGATCAAGCATTGACATGTTGCTTCCGGCCTGAGATGTGGCATGCTGTGAGATCTGTTGGTTGAGATTGTATCACACTGTATATCCCCAGTGGTTGTTTTCTAGTGGTTTCTGTTGGTAACATAGCTGTGTCCCGTGTAACTAGTGCGTCCCTGCTGGGCGTTTCCCGGCTCGAGCCGTTTCTTTTTTTCGCACACCCGGGCGCCCGCTACACCGTCACGGTGCGCCCCGGTGTCCGCAGTGTCACAATGTGCACAGCTCAGTGCAGGTTAGGGCAGAACAGATGAGGCTATCCAGTCACAGTTTGATTTTTTAAGTCTTTTCCTGTCTGAAACTCGCCCAATTTGGACCTTGACCATGCAAAAGACCATGATTTGTATCGCCAAGTGATACTTGCCCCAGATTTTTGCTGGTGAAACCATCAGAACCATCTAGAATCTTGTGATGTTTTGTGGGTTACAATCTTTTGAGTCCATGTAACTAACCATCAAATTGTATCTCCAGAATCTTGTTGGTGAAATATATACACGTATATATATATTATATACTGTATATTTCTTTATAGCACCCCGGAAATAGATAGAAAAGTTGGAGACCTGAAAATTAGAAGGGAAATATCATCTATGCCATCCTGGAAACATTTTCCTATCTTTTCTGGGGTTGCTACTATACATTAAATCCCTATATCACCAAATTATATCCCATATGTATCCCATATGTATCCCAGATATTTTCGCCAGCAATATATGTATCTCCACAACCATACAAGGTGAGCCCCCAAACAGTAGTTAATGTTGCTGTATTTGCCTAGTCTACTAGGGTTTACGGCAATTACAACTATAGTTAAAGTGGGTTAAACCCTACAACTATAGTTATAAATTAACCATGAATCAAGTATACATCAACCAAATCAACGATAATGCTAACTATAATTCAACTATAGATCAACTATAAATCCACTATACATCAAGCCATACAAGGTGGGGCCCCACCTTGTACCACTCCATTGTCTCTTGAAACCGCCAGCTGAGGGCCCTGCTAACACCTCGGCCCAGGGCCCCTTCCGGAGGTGATTCGCTATGGTGTTTAGTGGTATTTCACCATCAACTATCGGGACCAAACCATCGAACATATGGGAATATGATTAATTCATGATGTTTAATGGTTGTAGGTGAAGTATTTTTTCGGTGGTTGTCTCCTTTGTGTATACAAGATTATCATTATCCATAAACTGCGAATCCCTAGTTTCACCAACCATGTTTCTGAGATTTTCCAATGGTTTTTCAGTTCCACTGCTTAGATGGTTCCGGGTCAACTGTTCGGAAATGCTAGGTCGAACACGCCAATTCTTAGCATTCTCCATCCCATCCATAGGGAAGCCTGTTGGGATGATGTGAAAACATCAGTGGATTTCCTTCTTCCTGTAAATCAACAAGCGAAACTACCACTTTTTTGGGTGTTTGCCTTTACCCTATTGATGTAACCACTGGAAGGACATGGAAGGACTATCCCAACTGGTTGTTTTTTGCCACGGGTTGTTCTGACCCCTTTCACAAATGCGAATGCGCTTCGCTTGAAGTCAATTTAAGATATTTAGGTCTATATCAATGGGGGAATTGTTGAGGTCAATTTAGTAATCGTTGCACTTTGCAATGCTGGACTTGGCGGTTGTTGGCCAGGGCCCTCTGCCTTGTCTGGGGAAGTCTTGAGTCGCGCCTTTGGCGGCTCGGCTGGAAAATCCCCGAACGACGGAGGAGGTTTGAATGATAATGAGAAATCCCATGTATTTCATTGTTCTGGTCTCATAAGTTCTCATATTTTTTAAAGGAACATCACACCTTTCCTAAAGGGGGACACAAAGTTGTGATCCACGCTGGTGTTTTTTCGGAAGCCAAGGGGGAAAAGGGTCCAATGGCGGACAACGAGCAAAGGCAGCCACGGAAAGAAAGGGAAAGAATGAAAACAAAGCAAAAGAAGGCGAAAACAAGCAAACGACGGAATGGAAAGCAAGACGGACCTGGAAAGACTCAAACCTTCAAAGGAAGTGCTTCAAGTCTGCAAGACGTTGAAAGAGTACGCTCCACTCATTGGGCAACAAGACCTTGCATCAAGTTAAGTATTGCTTCTCTTTGTTGCAAGAGCATAAAAGTAAACACAGCCATGAGTGCGCTGAATGGATTGTCACGTGGTCCCGTTTTTCGGTTGATGGTTAATCACTACAGACTATACTATCCTATTTGTATGTCTCTAGATCTCTATCTTCGATGGTTAATTAATCACCTATTTTTTCATGATTCATATCACCAAATTAGCTCCTTGCCTGCTTACACCCCCTCATGCGCCTAAGGTTTGGCCTTGGACAGCAGCGTCTCCACTCTGCCCTCTGGCACAGCTTGCGCCGCGACCATGGCGCCTGGCGAGATTCCAGAGGCGGTGGGAGTTGTCGCATCTTTTGCTGTAAAAAGTTGGGATTTTTGTTGGAGAATTCACTATGAACATCCAGATTTGTGATAAGTTGGGATTAGATGTTAATAGTTAATCAATCCGAATTATTGTTGGTGAACTCCTGTTGGGAATGTGCATTATTGCCATGTGAACAAACATCTTCAAGGGAAGCAAACAATTGTGCTTTCCTCATCCAAAATGGTTGTTTACCAGCCAAAAAAAGAGAGTTTAGCCAAACCAGTGGTGGGTGCATCAAAAAAGGTTCCACCCGTCAAGCATCGGGGGTTCAATAAAGAAGCATAGGCATTTTGCCAACAATAATGGCTTTTCAAGAGTTGAAAATAAAGGAACCTAGGCAGATAAACATCCATTTGCTAGCTCTTTCAGTGCACGAGCTAGGTGTAAACATGCAAAACTAGGCCAGGATTTTTATCCATAGCATCCATGGTCCAATGGTTCATTCTTCTGAGCAGTGTGAGGCTCCGATACAGGAGACACCCACGGAAACGCCCAGAACTCTGGAGACACCTAGAACGCTGGGAGCCCAGAGCGGGGCCAGCTGATTTTCCAAGTGGCATTGCCGTTGCCATTCTGCAGCACCGGAAGGTTACCATTACAATCATCAAATTCCCAACCCACAGCATTATTGGTGGTACCTCATTGACTTTCAAACCTCTTGCCACCACATTTGCTACTGTAACCAGCCGTCTAAGGAGTGGTATGAGACCCTTGCAGCGACGGGTGTGGGCTCCAAATCTTGGGGCTTCCGCCAAGTTATGCATCCAGAATCGGGCGCTTCGGGTTTCAACAGCTCATCTGATTGACTGAGACTCCGGTTCGCGACTCCGTAGCTTTCCTGTTGGGCCGAGCACCGGACTCGCAGGGGGACCCGTTGGGCCAACGTTGGGAGCTCCGGTCCTTGATTCTTGGGGTTATCCTGTTGGTTTCGGGTCTTTTGCTGATTTGCCATTTGGTAAGTGGGATGTACAGCAGAGATACAGAAGGGGTGTTTCAAAATGTTTCAAATCCCTGAATTGGAAGTGGAACATTTGTCAATCATTGAACATGAAAGACAGAACCAAAACACAGGATTTAACCCACAAAAATGGGGATTCAATGGACAGCCATGGGGATAGTATCCGCGGGGATACAAAGAATGCACAGCATTAAGACGTGGGATGTGAGGATATGAGCAATAAACTCATGGGCAAGGAAGCGTAGAAGGGAACCAAAAATTGGAAGAAAAACAGCACAGCCGCGAAAATACCCAAGGACGCCGAATCTGACATGTGCATCTATCACTATCTTCCGCCCGAGGCTTCAGCCTCCGCTAGAGCCAAGCACTGAGGGGTAATCTGGGTGTCGGACTGGCAGTAGAAAACACCACACATGGATGGTCAAATGGATGGTCATTTTTTGTAACGATCCAGGGTGATCCTGTTGGCTGGGGATGATGACACCAAAGTGGGTGCAGCCAATCGATGCCAATCGACCCAGAGTTTTTCTCACATTTTTTTCCCACACTACATAAATCATTATATCTTGATTTTTGGGTAGATCTTTTTGAGCTGTTGCTATTTGTTTGGTTTAGTTTTTTTTTTCCCAACATGATACCGTAGTTGGATCGGAATTTCTGCCAGGAAGGTGGAAGTCAATGCCAAATAGATGATGACGATGATGTTTCTGGTTCGTGCTTCCGAAGCAGTTGATGAGAGCATTATCATGCAAGTATCTACTGCATCGAGTTTATCCTAGCTTTTGTTGGTTCCATTCCCTGACACATCAACACTAAAAATTGGCTTCTGTTGCGCATCAGCTTCGTACGATGTAAAGCCAGAGCCCCTCTTGGATGATTCTAAATTCTCATAGAATCCATTTGGATATTTTGGAGGCCTTTCCATTGATATCACCTGCTTGGGACCAAACCTCCACTGCTTCATCTCCGAGGCTCAAGGCGTTAGAACTGGCGACTCCCAGAGGTCTGGTGGTCACCCGTTTTTTTCCACTGCTCGATCTGCCCGTTCAACGGGTACATCCCCAGGGGCCGTTCGCGGCTCCAGCTCCAGGCCTTCGCGAGATGCGAAGTTCCACGAAGACTTCGCATGATCTGCTGGCCCTCGAAGGGGCCGATGCCATGGACAATCGATATACCAGGCACCGGGGATTCGTAGGGATAGCGGGGATTGGGCTGTAGAAGTGGTGGGTTTGGGGCATTCTGACAGTGCACTTTTTTTTTGGGGGGGTTTGTTGATAAGTGTCACTCGGTCAACGCAGGAGCACTGGGTGGCATATTTTGTGCAAATCTCTCAATCGCCGTACAGTATTGAGGTGACCTGTGGAATTTGTCCAGGATTCGTTCACTTGTTGCAGGAAGAGAGATCGCGTGACCGAATATTTGGAGATCCTGAACCAACAGTCTCATATTGCCAGCATCTGAGAACTCTGCGACCTTTGATTCTGGTGTCCAGTGAAGGGTGGGAAGGAGTGCATTCAGTAGTTGTCGCCAGTTTGGAGGCTCCTCTCTTTTGTATAATTAGTGACTGTGGTTGACTGTGAAGTATGATAACATGGGTTTGTCCAAAGACATCCCAAACATGAGAATTTCAATGGGTCAGGTGGTTTGAATCATGGCATTTTTGGGTACGTTCAGATGGTCTAATGCGAAATTCCAGCTATTGGAATAGTCCTAGGACTCCCTGCCTTTGCAAATTGGGATAGCTTAGCTCAGCCATCCATGGACACTGAATATCTGATCATTTGGATTGGACTAATATCCCGAGATATCTCCATTACATCACACCTTTCTATATTGGGAAAATACCGATAAATCGAGGTTCGGAAGAAGTGATCCTGCCAGACCAGACCAGGTGAGGGGCGCTCCGAACCGTTTTGGGTCGTTTTTTTATGGCAACAGCTTCTGCCACAAGGGAACGGTGTACTGTGGTAGGAATTGTTGGGTGAATTCACTTCACAATCATTATTTTTGATCTTAAAGTGTCATTTCTGCAGATTTTCGTGGCAGATTTTGCAACCGCAGTCGCTCTCGACAGTTACTGTCGCAAGATGCACTGCAGCACAGCTTTTTGATGGCAAACACTGGCGACTGAACAGGACTTTTAGTTCCGCAATCAAGCCGTATTTTCCTTTGTGAGACTCATCCGCCAATAGCATTTGCTTGCCTGGTAGCTGTGAAAACCGTTTTTGTGATGAAGACAGGCGGGTCTTCGTCATTATTTGGGGTTGCAGGGAGCCATTCACAAAGTGAGAGGCTCTGAAATCGATTGCAACCAGGGAATCTCCAAGGCGATTTCTTGCCAAGTTGCCACGTTCTTGAGACTTCAACATGTCACAAACGGGTCTGTTTTGTTAGGCAAAGCCTTGGGAAAATGACAAGTCCATAATCTGACCTTTCGATACTTTTTGAAAGTCCTTTGGAGATGCAGAGTTTTGGTGTAGATTGCCATCCTGAAAGGATGTGGAGGCAAAGTCACCCTGCGACTTCCTGGGAGTCGGGCTGATGGTCTGATTTTGGTGATGATTCGTTTGGGGTAGCGGTGCACTTCTTTGGGTGGTAGTTATATTATGTTATATGTCCTGATATACATATGTCGTTTCCCTTATTTGGGATATTTGGGATGATGACTGGATGACCCCCAGTTGTGAATCATTCTTTTCTGGAGATTGATAGCAGTTCTCTGAATCGACCGTGTGCGCGCTGCCAACAGCTCATGCTGAAGTGTCATTCAGCGATCGCAGTCTACATAGGGATGCCTAGGGCCTAGGAAGAATTCTACGGAAATTCAAAGTTCACCGATCTCTTGAGATTTTAGGACAAAATCTATAGCTGCACATGTTTGTTATGCATTTCTCCTGTTAAGTTCGGGGATAAACCGCGATCACTTGATTTCTGTCTCTGCTCGCAATGGTGCGGCCTCCAGGAAAAGCTGCGAGGCAGCGATGAACCTTGCGCGAGAGTTCAGGATGAGCATCTGCAAGAAACCTTTTTCCCTGGAAAAAACAACCCATAAATCCCATAAATTACTTTTTTTTTGCCCGTTGAAGCCTCCGCAGCTGGGAGGTGCTGGGGACTTCTCCTCGTTGCAGTGCTGTGCAATCTGCAGGCCTTTGTGGGTGTGACCAAGAGCTGCTTGGCATGCACCAGGGATGGTGAGTGAACATCTCTAGAGTTTGACCTTGTCATTGTAGATGTTCCTAATGTGAATTCCTGGATGTTCCAGTCTTATCTTTCAACTGCTCCAAGATGGACATATTAGAAATGAGGACAATTCTGCTTGGCGCCCGAGGTATAGTACCGACAATTACCAGTGAGAAGTGGGGCGTTCCAGCACTAGCCATAGGGTGATTTTCCGAATCAGCTGACATCCACCACCAAGTATCTGTGGATCTGAGGTCCCTCAAGGCCACGAGTGGCAGCTGCGGCAGAGCGCACAGTGGCAGAGGACAAGGAGATCTCCGACAAGCTGGATGAGGTCGGGTTGGGGGTCAGGTTATGGTGAAAATGGTACCATCTGACGGTGTTGGGATCTGAGACAATGGAAAACAGTTGGGTCATTCATTTGGAGCTCTGTAATACCCTGAAATAGGGTGTAGTTACCGTAGTTATAGCATAGTATTGTTGGCTTTCATATGACAGGTGTGAAATAGAGATTCAACCTGTTTGTGGTGACGAGCTGCTGCAGGTCTTGAGGAAAAAATTGAAAAATGAGGACGGCACGGAGAAGAGTGGCCTGAGCGAATCAGCACGAAAGGCTGTGGACAAAGTGGCAGGTGTGAAGAGAAGGCAGCTTAAGGCCGAAGCGGCGTCCTGTCGAAAGTTGTAACGAAGCCATTTCGAGCTTTCCATGCGGGTAATCCAAATCATCCAGATTCCAGATTACCCAGAAATGAATAGGATTATCCAAATCATGGATTCCAGATTTTCATGGGAGTTTCCACTCAGTTTCCACCAGACGGGACGATCACCTATCTGGAGGCACCCAAGAAGAAGTCCAGATCGATTGTGAAGAAAAGCTTGGACGAGGCGCAGCGGCGAAGCGGCGAAGCGGTGATGTTGAATAGAGGTGACCAGGTTTAATGGTATATATATATATAATCATATATAATCATATATAAATATATAGTCACATATATGTATAGTATAATCATAAATATATATCTATATATAAATCATATATGCATATATATATATATGTATACATGTATACACACGGATGGTGAAACCATGTTTGTCGTTTTTCCATCTCTTTTTGGATGATGATCCCCACTTGACTGATACGTTTAGCAAAGTGTGGGTGACCTGAGACGCCTGAAAAACGCAGATTCTGCTGGTAGGTCCAGTGAGCTATGCATGTCATATGCAGGGCTTGAAACATGTTCCCACCTTGGGGACTCCATACCATCATCACCTTTGAATGGTTGGGTGAAACTTATTGACACCAGAAAAACACATGGTTTCAGATCCGAAGAAACTCTGGGTCCATTAGTGTATGTCATGTTGGGTCACGATCCTCATATGCTTTGGGGTTCACCTACCACGGCGCCGTAGGTGCTGAAGTCCGCCAGCGAGGATGATGACAAGGGAAATTACCTGCCAGCGAAGCGAGATGTCTACAAGGAGGCAATGGGAGGATCTGAAATTGATGATCATCAATGATAATCATTAATCTATGATTATCATTTGTTGAAAATGATATATGAATTGTCACTATCCTAATCAGTTTCATTATATGAGATTGGGATCTCTTTATTTTTTTTGGTCCGAACATGCTGGACATCCCTAGTTTTTGCCCCAAATCCTCCGCAGCAGGTCGGCATCACAAGGACGGAGGTGGAACGTTATTGGAAGAGAAGGGATGAAAGCAGCAAGAACTTCGTGGACAAATTCGTTGGTGCCATGGCTTTGTACCGCTGAATCCCAAGGGATTCACGCAATTCCATAGTCATCATCCCTACTGACAATTTTTATTGCTATGTTTACCATTCCCAAATGGTAAGTGTTTATGGCATCGGGGGAATTCCACATTAATGTCGGGTGTTGATTAGTGTGGCAATTTTTTGCTATAGTTATCTGTTGAAGGATGGTAGTAGTAGTAGTAGTAGTAGTAGTAGTAGTAGTAGTAGTAGTAGTAGTAGTAGTAATGGTGGTGGTGGTGGTGGTAGAAGTAGTAGTGGTGGTGTTGGTGGTGCTGGGGGTAGTCGTGGTGGTGTTGGTGGTGGTGGTGGGCGTAGTAGTGGTGGTGGTGGTGGTCGTCGTCGTAGTAGTAGTAGTTGTAGTAGTAGTTGTAGTAGTAGTTGTAGTTGTAGTTGTAATAGTAGTAGTAGTAGTAGTAGTACCCATCTTTTGTCAGCCAAGCATCAAAGAGAACAGTGTGAATTTGGGACGCTTGCGGGGAATGATGGAGTTGCCTAGGTGGGCGATTCTTAAGTGTTGATGGGCTTCAGACGACCCGGGATCTGTATGCACATGTTGCCATGGCTATAAGTGATGCAAACCTTTCAGATCGCAGCCCGCGAGGGGCGCAATAGGGAATCACTTCAAGAGCATTCAAAAAAGAAAACCTAAGACATTGTTCTAGCTCTGCCTGGTTTCCACCCCTGATTCTGAAGGATTTTAGGGACGGGGCCTCATCTGAGAACTTGTAATGTTTGAATGCAGTAGCCTTGCCAGTAGGTGTCCTGAATTTGGGTTGGTTGATGAGAGAAATGGGTAATTACTACCATCCTTTTATCACAACCCCTATATATCCTGCAACTGGCACTATACAAGTCACCCCTTCATCCCAACAGGACATCCGATTTCTTGCTGGTTTCATCACGATCTTCTTGAGTTATCCAGATCTTTGAATAGGAACTCTGGACAGGAAATCATTCCTGGGCTTGCTGTCAAAACTTTCTGAGGTCCTTACTATGTGATTTTCCCCATCCTGCTGCTCATTGTGGCGTATTTGATCTACGACTCTTTCGTGAATCCGCAAGAGTTCGTGACAGCCTCCATGACAGGTCTAGATTAGATCCGCAATATTCAGAATTGGTATGTCCTGCTTCAGAAATAGAAAAACCATAAAAAAAATGCTGGAGTTTTGATTTCCATGTTTCAACCCCAGTGAAAAACCATGGCACCAATGGCTCGTGGGACCTTGTCCGTCTCTGCAGTCGAATTTCCTGTTGATGCTCATGGGCTGTCGTAGCTGGCAGTAGGTGGCACCATGCCTTTGTTTCAACGAATTTTCCATGGCCGTAAACCGTCACAACTTGATTCTCAGAATGAGACCTGCCCAGCCAAACTGTGAGTGTTCAGGTGTTCAGCAGAAAAAGGAGTGCGCCCAATGCGGGTCCAATGCGCACATGAAAAATTGGAGGATGTTCACCAAAAGCAAAGAGGTACCCAAGAATTCGTTCCAAAAGGTCAGCAAAAGACTCAGATGATATACATTGGTCTTACCCTCTGGGAAGATCACCCGTTAATAGTTGATTCTCTCAGTAAAACCTTGATAAAAGTAGGTGGGATTTTCCATGGCCATGGCGGCTGTCGGGTTTTTCTCAAAAGCACCACTGGCTGTCGGGTTCCGGGTCGACAGGCTGTCGATGTTCTCCCGGGAAAGACTGCCGATGGCCTTCGAACGGTGACTGGGCACGGCGCAAGCGGGTGACAGAGTGGGCAGTCAAATTTAAGGTGGAGAAAGAGCTACAGTTTTTGTCCATTTCTATGTCTTGATGGTTGTTGAAAAAATTGTTTTGGGGCTGAAGGTCCCAATTTGGCAATTTGGCAACGCGCATCGACATAACCAGCCAGCTTCATAGGCGCAGACATGTTGAAGTACCCAGTCATGTCCACGGATAGATCAACCCTCGGCATCCCTCCCGCCTCAGGTCTTGGTCTACGGGAAGAAATTTGAGGCATCCCATTCCGTCCAGCTCATCAGAAAGTTGGAGGTACAAACTATTATGATCTATTATTGATTAGTAATATATATATATATATTAGTACTTCATTTTTTTGGGATGTTAATATGTTAATTAAAATCATCAGCAAACCTGTTCTGTTTCTTGCGACTTGGACTTTTGACGCTAATGATACTAATGAGGAGCCGGAACGATCCAAAACGCGAATGTTTCTGGTCATTCCCGTTGATGCATAGATTGTTAGTTTTTATTTCACATCGATTTGTCCACAAGTGGATTGTTTCCCTCTATCTCTCTTCACTTTCTGTTTAGCACTGAAAGTTATCGAAAACTCTCCAGGATGGTTGGTGTTTTGCAGCCTTGGGGTGACATTCCAGATCTTCCTTGGCATTCGGGGGACTCACCGGGGTTATTTCGGTTGAAGGTTCTCCTTTTACAGCCCATGTTCCGCCACTCCAGGTGTGTGAAAAGTCCCTGTTCATCTTCAGCATTGATAAGACCATCCGGCAGCAGGCCGGAAGACTCCCTTGAAGTAACCTCAGCAGCACCAGGCTTCGACGATGTGGTCATGAGATTTTTGTCCCGGAAAAAACTCCGGAAATGTCAACACATAAACCACTCAGCCATCAACCTATCGTGATTGTGTTTTTAGAATAGCAAGGTTTCGTCACCAAAAATCAACAACAAAAAAGTGTAGGTCCTGCAGCTGGTGTGCTGGGTCCGCGGCTCAGAACCAGTTCAATTTTAGCAATGACAGGCCACAGATGGCCACAGCAACATATGACTCAGATAGTTTGAGATTTTGTGTCACGACCCGTGCGACCCGTGCCTCAAATAGAATTGGAATTGATCCGCAATTCGAGGTGTGGTTTGACCGAATTATCCTGCTGCTCATTGCGCTGAATTCCATAGGCTCGGGACCCGGACCCACGGGACCCTCTGATTTTTGTGTATTCTTTGAATCCGTGTGTGTTGAGTGTGGTTTCTTAACTGAATATGGGGCTGTCTGAAAATGGGGTAAAATCCCGGACCAACAAGATGGCAGTTTCATAGGGAAAATTACTTAGATCGTATGGGATTTATATATAGGATTGATATAGGATTATATATATATAAATCCCATCATTGTTTTTTCCCCATTTTTTTTTATGACAAACGCGTATTATCGAACGATAGTGTTGATGGTTGGATTCTCTGAACGATGGCTTTTCTATCAAGGCCTGGCCATCGTGGACTGGCGAGCGTCTGCTGATGTAGGCAGGACCCATTTAGCGCGACTGGGGGTCTCCATAGCCATATGGGCCATGGGGGTACCCCAATAGCTGGATGGTTTGGTTTTTGGAACATCCCCTTTTTGGAAACCTCTGTGTTTCGTTGGTCTCTTGGGCCACTTGGGTCTTTCGAAGTGTCCAGGTTTCAATGGCTTTTACAACAACGTCCTGGATGTATGGCTAACGCTTTTCTTCACCCTCGAGGCAATGCTGAAGGCCATGGCAAGTTGGAGTCAGGGATATGGTTTTGTTGGATGGATAGATTGGTGGGACAAATATGGATAAATGATCTCTTGTTTATCGGAGTTTATCTCATCACTTTTCTGCGCGCAGGTCATTGCATGGGGCTTCTTTTGGGACAGGAACTCCTACCTGAGAGATGTCTGGGGCCTTGCCGATGGCGGAGATGGTGAAACAAAGGATCCGATGGGCCTCATTCTTTTGAAAGAGGACCACTGTATCAACTCGGAGTCAATACTACGTGTCAAGTACCCTCTGATTAGTTAAGATAACTATGGAAAATGACTCATTTGTACATGATGTGTGATGATTTACCTATTAAAAGTGGTGATTTTCAGCCTGCATTGGCTGTGAAGGCTTACTGCTTTGAGGCCTGGAATTGGCTGGACTTTGTGGTAGTTCTCACCGTGCGAAGCCTCAAATGCTTGTTTTTTTTTTGGTACCAACAGGAATCCCGTCCCCTTGGTGTTAATATTGATATTAGCATTATATAAATCGGGGATTCATGAACAAAAACAATGTTGTTCTTTTTTTACTGTAAATGATTTAAGCATCCTAAGACAAGCAAAGAAACGTCAATGAAGAATCGGATTACAGTCGATCCATTTCGTGGGGAAAGAACCATAGCTGCTGTGAGGCCTGGGCGAGTTTTGTACCTGGTGGAGCTGCAGATGGGTGCCTTGACAAACATGCTGAATTTCTGATGTTGGTTGAATATGTTGAAATATGTGAACATCTGCTTGAAAATCCTGAACAAATATTTCCAATATTGTTAGAATATGTGAACATCTCCATTTTGGGTGGCATCCAAATATGGCATCAAGAGTTGAATCGCTGGTAGTCTTGTCCACCAAAAGCGAGCTGCTGAATTTCATCCCCCATGACATTTTTAACTTTTAACCTACATTTACAGAACTACTGAAACTTTAGTTACCGATTACAACGTGAACTCTCCATCAGTTAATGGATTTCCATCTCTATTTCAGATATAGCTTGCATAAATTATCCATTTGTATAATTATAGTTAAAATTATATGTGTGCATTATATCCTGAAAAGCTAGAACAGTATAATCAGCATCACATCAGTCGGGATGTACTTTTCTATCTTTTTTTTTTTTAATTTTGGGGATGAGTATAAGATGAATTTGGCACCTAGTGGATAGTCCCTTCCATCAACCCATGGCCCCAGTCTTGGCTTCTTCCGCGTCTTCCGCGCGCTTCGACCCTTGCGCTCGCTCAATGCGGTGCCGCAGATGAAGGCGGCGGGTTTCGATAGGTGGAAAATCTCAGCAACTTGGTGATCTAATCAATAGAATCAGGTTTTTATCTCCAACAAGTGGATTTCATCAAAAAAAAATGTGAGTTTGGTGTGGGGCAAGGTTTATCACTTTCAGTTTTACTCTCCATTTTTTCGGGGCACTCTTTTGGACCCATGTCCGACAAACAAGGTAACTGAAGCTCTTGAGAGCTACGTCTATCCATGGCTCGGCTGTCGAACGCAGGTCCTAGTCAACACGGTTATTAGCTCAGTCCCCAAGCTGGGGAATGTGTCCGTGCGCGTCCAAGAGGTTGAACTGGTTCCATCCGTGTACTCGAAAGCCGGGATGGTAGTGACCATACATGGCAATGCTCTGCAGATCTGGTGAACGTTTACCCCGCTACTCTGGTTCTTCATAGAAAACACTCAAAATGACACGGATGTTCTATCGCCAAAATGTTGAAATCAGAGGTTTGATGCAAAATAGCTGGTGAATAAACTCCGATATGACCATATGTGGGATATCAACATGTATAAACCATCCCCTTATATAAACAGTTTTTTTTTTGTGGCCTTGGGCCTTGGGTTTACCCAAACTATGGATGTTCACGACATATCAAAGGCAGTGGGCGCTTTCCTCTTCTTGGTTTTTGGCATCATAGGCAGGGTCGAACTTGTCGAACTCGCGACCTGGGGAGAGGGATGGAACCCCTTGCCCAAAAAACAATCCATTTGGACATATGAATCAAAATGATGTCCATCCATATCACTCTATATCTGTCTTAATCTACGTTATTTCTTAGTGTATATACATATATATACACGTATATATATATTATATATATACATATATATATATATCAATCTCTTTCTCTCTCTCTCTCTCTATATCTATATATCTCTATATATATCTCTATCTATATATCTATATATCTATATATCTATATATCTATATATCTATATATCTATATATCTATATATCTATATATCTATATATCTATATATCTATTATATCTATATATCTATATATCTATTATATCTATATATATCTATATCTATATCTATATATCTATATATACATAGAATTTGCAACACTTCTAGACCATATCTCTTGCTGATCATAGATCCATCTTTGGACTTCTCCCATCCATTTGGGACTTGCCCGGTCCGTTCCAAGAGTTCTGTTGAACAGGCGTCACTCTCATGAGTGGCACCTTCAATCGCCTCTGTCACGTGGATCCCAAACCCGTGCCTTGGGAAGCGGCCAAAATTTGGTTATCGTATGGTATAACCAACTAGGACATGGAAAAAACAGAACATTTCAAGATGCTGATCTCATGTGAATCCCTGTGGCAAATCGCCATGTGTTTGTTTTATTCTGAATGAAACCCTAGGTATAAACCTCAAAAACTAGGGTCCGAAAGACAGGATGATCGACAGCTCCTGGATGTGTACAACTCTTGTTCCATCCATCTGCTGGAAATCGACACTTGCGATAACCATCATTGATATCGGATGAGATGCAGTACTCAAAATTTAAAGACCAAGGGACCAAAGATGGGTTGGCACCTTGGGAAAACAACTCATGATCCGAGCTTTTCTCGCAACTCAGGTGCTGTTGTTTACCAACAACTCTGGTGTGCAGTGCTGGTTGGGTGACTCAAAACGCTGCGGCAAGTCGTGGTCTTGGTGCATTCTTGGTGCCACATGTCATCTTCTTGTGGATGGGTCACGGGCACTCAGTGTACTCCAACCAAACTGTTGCTACCTTACCAAAGAGCATAATGTTAGATCAAGGCTTGCAGCTTCAGACTTACCCATTTCTGTCAGCGAACAACATCATGAACCCTACTGAAAAATATATACGGAAATATATGTTTCAGTTGCATCACCACATGATTTATTTGTGTGTCACTTTTACCAGTTGTATCAACAACTTTTCTTGGTTGATTTGCAGTTTTTACAGCTATGGACCCATGATACATCCTGGTTGCTGTGCACCTCTTAGTGAGACCTTATCCGTGTCTCGTGCTTGTTGGGTACCAACATCTATCACGTACATTCCTACATTCCCATTGTTGTTGTTGTTGTTGTTGTTGTTGTTGGTATACTTCCCATCTATCTCTCTCTCTCTCGGTTTCTCATTTTGTGTTTGATGTTTTCCTGGCTTCAATTCCAATTTTTGCTGAAACACACAGTGTTAGTTCAACCCCCAATTTTTGATGGCCATTTTCTTTTGTTTGTCATGTTTTTGTTGGTGAACTTCGCATGCTTTTGCTGAATGAATCTCTCACAACTTGTTCCTGTCAAATCCCCATTCGCTAGTGAACGACATCTGAAATCCTGAATCCATGCTGGTGAAATGCCCAATCTTTTGGCTGGTTAATTCCCTTGTTTCATTGCTCAATTTACAGTTTTCATCAGTTTTCTGTTGCTTTAGACCTCCATTTCTTGGTTCAAGATGGATCTTTCTTACACCAAGGTCCTGGCCCTACGCTGCCGACGACCGACTTTGCGGCGGCGCCTACAACTGCGTGATGCCCAAGGGATATTTTTGATGTGTTTAAACCACAAGAAAAATTGCAGTGTGAATAGTTGGAGACTTTAATCAACATCAATAACTTTAAGTGGTGATAACTATCACTCAATAATGTGAAGGAACTGGTGAACCACAATGTTAATGATTGGTGACTTTAATTGGTGATAACCATCACTGTGACAGTTTGTGACGACGATGTACAGTGCAGCACTCAGAATCACTCATGTGTGTATATATATAATATATATATATAATATAATATAATATATAATATATAATATATATATAATATAATATATATATATAATATAATATATATATACTGTATATATATATACAGTAGAGATACATCGTACAGATATATGTGACCGATGTATGCGTGTAGTGTTTCCATAACCACAATGTATCCTGAGGCGAAGCCTCAGGAGGCTATTGCGGCGGCCTTGAAGAGGAGTCAGCAACGATTGGGCCGGGCACTGAAATAAAGAGTAGCGGCTTACTGTAATTGAGGTTAGAACATGGGTAATTTTGGGTTTAAGGCAACTGAGCCCCAGAGGTTTGTGAATCTTGACTTTAGCAACACCTGCGTCATCAGCTTTAGTGGTAGCTCCATCGGCTGGCAGATAAAATTCAAATTTATACATCTTCAACCAGTGCGCTGTGCTCATACCTTTCCCTGTTTTCAGCATGTGACATTTACAGCATGAACCTTCACAACATGACATGATCGAACACCCGGTCATATTCGCTTCCTTAATACCCTTTATTTTCAAAGAAAACCACCATATCCACCATGTTTTTATGACCTAAATGCTCTCAACCCTGGATGACTTGGATCCTGAAAATATCTCCATTTTTCTCGCCAGGACATGAGACCCGAGCTCCGACCAGACTTCGGGGACGCGGGCAGGCCGCGAAAAAACTGTATTGATTTCATCGGGGGAGCAACCGCACACCATGATCGCAACACTGTCGTCATGTCGTCATGATCATATCGTTCTGATTAAATCATTAATAATGGTGATAACTATCACACCATATCATCGTGAAATGATTCCGATTTAGATCATTCTTCATACAGCAAGAATGTGAAGCCTATCTTGCGTCAAATGGGTCCGCAGGCCATACAGACAACGAGACTTTCGAAGGTTTTCCAAACAGTTTAAGGACCCCATTCGCAGTCGCATTTCGTCGGGCTCCCAGGCTGGGGCTTCAATGGTGTGCTGGCAGCGAGCCACGAAAGTCCGATCCCCTGGCATTCTGAAGGACGTTTCTGCTGATTGCTGCTGCGGCTGCTTCTCAGAGTTTGCGGGAAATGGAATGGCATTATGGGAATGGGATGGAATGGGTGAGGCTTACACCAGATGCTGACTACATGAACTTTGACAACATTATTTGGGCCCTTCTGGTGGTCTTTCAGTGTATGACCATGGAAGGCCCCGGGCCAGGATTGCAGAGGTTTCACAGTTTAACGTTGCTAGTGTTTTTTTGAAATGCCCAAGATGGAGATCTGAAGAAGATAGCTCACTGATTCATGACCAGACTTGGCGCAGCAAATCAGCACTACCAGAATCAAACGACTGGATTTGGTCGAGCCCCTGGATTTCCATTGCATTGTTTTGCCAGGCTGGACCGATATCATGTACAGAGTGCAGGATAGCTATGACTTCATTGCAGGGGCCTCAGAATGACCAAGGCCAGGAAGAGACTGGCCAGGCTTGTCATTTTGCCTCCATCCAAGAAGATCGGCAGTAAAGGTCACAGATGGGCTGGTTATTTCAACCAAATTCGACCATCCGACTTCGGGGAATGTCCATGTTTGACCCATATCTTCCTATGTCCCCCAATGATTCCATCCACCTCTTCTCACCGGCCGTTTGGACATAGCGGAGGCCGCAACTGCATACTTCTTCCTCTTGATTCCAGTGGCTTGGGCTAAACAACATTCAAACAGCGCCTGGATGATGATGATGATGATGATGATGATGGCTGAGAAAAGAGGTGAAGGTGGTGCAGACGAAGAAAAACAACGAATCAGTCGTGTCAGTCGCCACAGACCTGGCACAGAATGACAGCAGATTCACCACTTGATCCACGGCCTCACTGTGCCCAGCTCACCTCGTTCTTCCTGCTGAACGTGGCTCTGGCCGTGGTTGATGAGGCCAGGCTGAGCTTGGTCCAAGAGCTTTGCCGTGGCTTGTGGGCTTTTCACGGCAATTGGTGCGGTTTCCAATTCATCCTTTTGGTTTCTATACTGTTGGAAAGATAGAACATCCAACATGATGACTGGGTTATATAAGTCATATAAGTTATATAGTTAGTTTTATTGATTTATAGGAAGCCCAAACAAGATGCCGAAAAGTGCGAAACCTGGAAATATGAAGGGCGTATCATGGAACTCACATCCTGGTGGCAGACTTTTCAAGCCGGGGATCAATCCACGGCCGATCCCCGGCGCAGGCCCGAGACGATTTCGAAAAGAAGGAGGACGGGGGTTACGGCCATTCTTGGGGAATCTGCCTATGGGAAGGTCGAGGTGAACCAATACAGTCAATAACTCCGCATTGCTCTATTTAAGAATTGGGTCTCAACAACGGCCATGCCTCCTGGTGATATCATCTCTAGTCAGACCTCTACTTTGACAGGGAAGCGACGAAGACTTGGCAATTTGCTTTGAATGAAAACTGTTTCGAGGAGGGGAAAGAGGACGAGGATGTCGCAGGTTCGGAAGGTGCACCGATTCCGCAGAAGGGGACCAGCCACCACCCAGGGCATCGAGGGTAAAGTGGTACCATGAACAAAGGAGAAATTCCCGAGTGCGGGACGTTGTGGGTCCCCAGTTTTTACGTCATTTTTAGCTGTTTTTTGTTATTTTTAATGCATTTATTTTATTTCTTCAAATAAATTCTTACTGATTAAGTATGGTTCTAGATATGACAAAGTTTATTCTAAGTTCATCAGGTTAAGACATAATATGAACATTTTTATTAAAATTATATACTGCGGCACATACCCTAAATCGCATTTGAATTCAAATAATGACGAAACAAAATCTATGCTACATATTGGGGATGCCAAAGCAAAGGAGTGTCAAAGGAAAGGGATCTCAAAGCAAATGGTATGTCACTGCAATGGGATGGCAGAGCAATATAGAGAATGCTAGTCGATAGAGTGGAGGCCAGTGCGATAGAAGTGGAGATATGACAGTGCCTTAGAGAATCAAATATGATATGGTTGCAGGAGTCTTGAAAGGAAGATCACGAAAAGAAAGATGAGCTGAACACCAGCTGCAAGCCACCTGATGAAACAAAGGCCAAGAAAAAGAGGACCAAGGCATGAAGGTTCAGAAAGTACCAAATGGAACACAGATTAGAAGTATCGTGAATATAATTCTATTTATTGGCGTTTTATAGATATTGTTATTTAATTTATTTTGACCTTTTGCAGAATATGGATCGTGATCCTTATTTGGTTGAACATTCAAGTATGATTGCATGCATGATGGCCCAGGGAGCCAACTAGAGACAAATGACTTTTCTAGCAGACAAGATACCCTAGAGAGTTGCCAAGAGACAGATGCACGTGTAACGGACAAGGATGAGGCTGAAGACTCAATGGCTTAAAGAGCCTCCAAGGTACAGACGAGTGTGCAGCAAACATGATAGCCCAGAGAGTTATCTGGAGACAGACAACATTGTAATAGACAAAATAGCCCAGAGAGGCACCTAGAGACAGATGACATTGCTTGAGGCAAGATAGCCCAGAGAGCCATCCAGATTTTTTATCATCTTATTCTTCGTGTTCCCTTTATACCTGTTCTCCTTTTGTTTTCTTGTCAAGGCCATGGGATATCGAAGCAATGGAGGGGATCCCAGTCTGCTTACTATGGGGCAGAGACCAATCAAACAGAATAGGAGACAGGACAGTGTCTCCCTAGATGGGCTATCTTGGTGGCTCTAGGTGGCTCTCTGGGCCATCTTGCCTGCTACAGCCTCGTATGGTATTCTTATGGGATTTCCAGTGGGTTCTTATGGGATTTCTATGGTATGTCTATGATATTTCTATGGAATTCCTATGAGATGTCTGAGGGAAATCTATGATATTCTTATGGGATTTCTTTGTGGTACCTATACTAATTCTATGTTATATCTATGATATTTTCAGATGATTCCTCCCCTCCCCTAGCTGGGCTATCTTGGTGGCTCTAGGTGGCTCTCTGGGCCATGTTATCTGCTACAGTCTCATATGTTATTCTTATAATATGATTTCCACTGGGTTCTTATGGGATTTCTATGGTATGTCTACCTTGTTAGTTTATACGCCTGCCCATTGCGTTTGCAAACACTCTTCAAAGCAAATTATCAGGACGCATCAGGTAAGCATATGAGATATCCACAGAAACAAGAAAAATAGCAAGAAATAAGAACAAGAACAGAACACAAATGTAAGAAGCTCCATGACAAGAAAAAATATATCTGGGTTTGCTCTATAGGCCGTCTTGGGAGAGGTAAAGGGGGGGGGGTCAGCCCCAAAAAAAAAAAAATCGTTTGTTTTCTGTGTGGCTCTTTCTTTCCTGTGAATTAGAAATATAATCAGAGTCAGGTGTTCCTCAAGTCTGCTTGTTAGTGACACTACAGATTCATAAGCATGAATTCCGTAGACGTAACATTTTTCCTAACAAAGATTCATATGTAATCTGTCACGTCGTCTGTCCAGACATGTGGAAACGTGGGAACTGAGAAACGTGGGGACTGACAAACGTGGGGACTGAGAGCGTCCCTTTCTGAAATTCCCATGGTTTCCATTCTTTTGTTCAATCGTTTTCGATTCCCCCTTACATCCACTTTTCCGCTTTTCCCAGTTTTTCGTCCTGGACGGTTTGAATTCCCAGCCATTTCCATCCCTTCTCAGCGCTGCGTTTTCGCCAGAAGCGCTGCAAAAATCTCTCCTTGGTGAAGATGATGCCCGAAGCCGAGCCACAAATCACCAGCGATTGGCACCCAAATCTTACAATGTGCTGCCACCCCAGTCATGTTTATTGGTTTATTAGTTTATCCCCTTTATAACCCCCATTGACTATGGATTTATCATCATATATCTAGCATAATTCAAATTCTTGCCCCCCAGTTGTAAGTTACCCCATTAACTATGGATACATCTACCATAAACATCCATAAAGGTCCATAAGCTATAGATTCCATAGATAGGGCACATTATTTCCTGAGGCTCCTGGGAGGCCGACCATCCCCGCTGAGGATATGGATCTAGATGAGAAGCCCGCATGGTGCGACTGCGCTTTGGTGTCACGACCTCGGGAAGCCAAACTGGCCATGGACTTTGGTGTATCAACAAATCAGCCCGCAGAATCCCCTATGTTTTTGGATGTTACTGTATATATATATACAATATAATATGATATGATACGATTGATATATCTAATGTACTACTCCATCGCCATCTAATACTGAATAATAGCTCCTCTCTGATCTCCTCTCAATGTCATCCTCCCTACTCCTTGCTCTGCATATAGATCCCGCATATGAACTCTCATAATAATGTCATATCAACAATATACTATGATATGATCTGATACGATTGATATACTAGAACTGTCATCCATAATCCCCCATAATATAATAGATATGATATGTACGAATATGCTTATACTAGAATGTCAACTACATCCATATAATATGCTATATATGAATCCGATATTCATATCATCTAATGTAATATAATACAATATAATATGATATGATATGATACGATATGATATAATATAATGTAATATAATACAATATAATATGATATGATATGATACGATATGATATAATATAATGTAATACAATACAATATAATATGATATGATACGATATGATATAATATAATGTAATACAATACAATATGATATGATATGATACGATATGATATAATATAATGTAATATAATACAATATAATATGATATGATATGATACGATATGATATAATATAATGTAATATAATACAATATAATATGATATGATATGATACGATATGATATAATATAATGTAATATAATACAGTATAATATGATATGATATGATACGATATGATATAATATAATGTAATATAATACAATATAATATGATATGATATGATACGATATGATCTAATATAATGTAATATAATACAATATAATATGATATGATATGATACGATATGATATAATATAATGTAATATAATACAATATAATATGATATGATATGATACGATATGATATAATATAATGTAATATAATACAATATAATATGATATGATATGATACGATATGATATAATATAATGTAATATAATACAATATAATATGATATGATATGATACGATATGATATAATATAATGTAATACAAACAATATAATAGCTATGATTACGATATGATAATAAATATAATGTAATACATACAAATGATTGAGATGATTACGATATGATCAATATAAGGTAATATAATACAATAAATATGAATTATGATATGATACGATAGGATATAATAATGTAAGATAATACAATATAATATGATATGGGATATGATACGAGATGATATTAATATACATGTAATATAAATACAGTATAATATGATATGATATTGATTACGATATGATATAATATAATGTAATATGCTACAATATAATATGATATGATATGATACGATATGATATAATATAATGTAATATAATACAATATAATATGATATGATATGATACGATATGATATAATATAATGTAATATAATACAATATAATATGATATGATATGATATGATATGACATATATATATATTAATATGACATATGAAACTATATTATATGTATATAGATACATACATACAAAGAGATGTGTAAATAGATGAACAAACACATAAGTAGGTAGAAACCAGGGAGAATTCTGCCATCCTTCAGAAACGCCGCGTGGCAAGCGCCGAAGGGGCCCTGTCGTCACGAGGCACACCTGTCGGCAGATCGCCTTCAGCGATTGGTTCATGAATGTCATCATGCTTTTTATCGTCAGCAATGCCTTGGCCTTGGAAGCCTTGGAACTGATGAAACCACCACTGCTTGGTGGTTAATGATGTCAATGTTTGAGCGGTAAAAATCCCATCTTGAATGGTGGTCGAATCCTGCTTTTAATGGTGAAAAATGCCAATTTTTGGTGGTCAAATCCCATCTTGGAGATTCGTTTCTACTGGTGCTTGTGGTGGTTGTCCGTGTTCCCTTGAAGTTGAGGTCATAACGATGATGATGGAAAGCTTTCCACCACCACGTGGTCAACAGGAATGGGGCTTGACCACTATGTTATGGTTTTCATGCCGCAGGTGACATCTTCACAGACAAATCCTGATTACCGTCCGGTAATCAAACATGGCTAGCTGGGAAATCCCTGAACTCAATGGAGGTTTTAATGGAAAAAACATCAATAAACAGGAGATTTTCCGCTGCCATGTTTGAGTACCGGAGGGTATATCCTACTTCCAGTTTCAGTTGCAAGCGGATACACAACCAGAGTTATAGCGGCCCCATATCTCAACTTATGGATGTTATATACTGTATATCTCTCTATATATATATACACACGGGTACATACCTATTTTTTCTCTTAAAGTCACCCCAAGGAATTTTCTCTGGTACTAAGAAATCTAAAGATATGCTGATTCAGTATAGCACTGAAAATCGATAGATCACATTTTCCTTTCAAATTCGAAATCATCAAAATCTTTGGGACTGGTATTTTTTCGCATCAATTTAACTGGGGACATCAACCATGAATCGATGCCTGCGCAAGTTCGGCGCCGGTTACCACTAAATGGATGCATGGCTTCATCAGTGGTCTACGATGATTTACAACGGTTTACCGCAAAAAATCCCTGAGTCACTGCTCGGGTCCTGGGTTCGGACAGGACGTTCTAGACGTGCTTGAAATGACCTTCCTGGTGGTCTTCTGTGGCGAGATGGCAGTGCTACTGATGGCACTCGGCGCGGTGGCCAAGCGGTGGAAGCCAGCCGATTCACTGCAGAAAACGAGGATCTGACTGGTTTTAAGCAAGAAAAATGGATCCTTAACTAGGCAAATGGGGGATTTAACCAAGTTGGTAACCTATTTGGTGCTCTCCACCTATCATTTTCTTTTGTCTTCTCGAAACCCTGATGATAAAATCTATTTCTTACATCCTCTTACGAGTAGAACTGCGTCCCCACAAGAAGGCCGGTGGGTTTTGCCGTGCCATGTTCCAGGCCCTAGAGGGTCGGAAGCCCCAGTGACTCAGGGCGTCATGGTGAAGAGTTGATATCTTGCCTCACCAGGGCTCCTCTCAGAGACTCTTCCCTGATCCCACCTTGATCCTATGCGCAACATGGTGAGGTACTTCACCAACCCAGTCACCGCATTCGATGGCACCATCGTGATAACCTCCGTGGTGCAGGCGGGTGTGACCAGTCACCAAGCACCCTGGGATGGAACCTGTCGAATCTCGAATTGGAACGCATCATACAACCCATCAAACTGGAAATGGATGGACATTGTTATTTTTTGCTTTCTTCTACCACCTTGATCTCTTTCGGCAATCCTAGGCACCATCCAGCAGATGTGTTTTTGACCTATAAATGGAAACATCAAGCCTAGAGGTGACATGTTTCTTGAAATCGGGTGCCATGAATATAATTATCTACCTGGTTTATTGGGGAGTATGAACTGATCCATGACCTGAGAATCCTGTTCTTAGTGTTTTTCATTCTTATTCCTATCAAATCACCATCAATTTCCCATCGTTTTTCATATCATCATTAATCCTCATAAATTCCAAGAAATATGATTTTCCCCAATGGATTTCGCTTGGCTTTTCCCACTGATGCGCGATGCGCTCAGGCGTGTGTGGGACAAGCTGGGCCGCTGACGGCGCTCAGAACGCTGCGGCTCTTTAGAGCAGGGCGGCTCAGGTCTTCGGATGTCGATGGATGCAGCACCGAACATGGTCACTACCCTCTGTAATTTTATAGCTGGGTAAATCCACTATATCTGGATATTTATGGTATATTTATGGGATTACCCTCTGGTAATTTAACATAACTATTTTTCACATGGCCATAGAAATAGTGGATTTACCAAACCCAGCTATAAAATGGTGATTTTTGATAGCTTTTTGTAAACGTTTACCAGAGGATATTTTGCTTGGGAAAACATGATTGAAACATGTAGAGTTTCTCCCTATTCTTGATGCTCAAACCTCAGTTTTGACGCTGATGGATTAAATTATTAAATCAGCTATTTCTGCTGGTTATATCGCTATGTTTGATGGTTTTCAAATCATATATCATAGCGGCTCAACAAAATGGCACCAGCCAAGAAGTTGGATCTGAGCCAATCAAGACTGGGGATTCAACCAACCACTGGGATTGAGCCATCAAGAAATCAGTACTCTTCAGTTTGCTTTGGAAGAACTGATTGTTTCAATGTTGGCAAAATGTTGTACTCAGTACTGATTGAAATTTGCAACTTGTTGCTTTGGAAGCTACAAGTTTCAATGTTGTGGATCTGTTCAATGCAAAATGCAGAGAGTTCGTAACGGGAAGATGGCGAATCACAGGGTACCACGGTGATCAGACAATGGATACAATGGGGCGAGACCAGGTCCTGAACAAATTGGCGAATCGCTGGCCTTCCTTCAAAGTGCTGTTGAAGGCGCTTGGCGCCAGGATGGCTTAGCTGTCATTTTTTTGGGGGGGATGGTGGTGGTTGAAACAGCATCGCAGGGGAAGATCCTTCGATCAACTGACAAAACTGAAGAAAAAACCCAAAGATCCCCGCATGAAATCACCGAATTTTTCATTTGGGTGCCCTTTTTTTACAGCAACCCCCAAAAGGTTCACACAGTAATTTACCATGATTTCAGGATTGGAAAAAAACGATTTTTCTGTTTTGGAGGAAGCGAACCAGGACCACCACGGTTCAGCTTTTCCTACTTGTGAGGCCATGGTGCTTACGGCCATCTCTTTGAACTACTGGCTCATCCTCTTTGCGTGGGCCGGTTGAACTGGTTGAAGTGGTTGGTGATTTATTCTTCCAGCCGCAAAAATGGGATGAGCATCCGCAATTGACTAATATGGTATTTTGGGTACGGTTTAAACATTGTTTAAAATCAATCATCATCCTCACACAGCATTCTTGCGGATCACTCAAATCAGGCCCAGTTTGAGAAGCAATGTAGCTGGATTCTCCCCTTCCTAACCTTTTTTTGTATACGAATTTCGGCATTTTCAAAATTGCGAAGTGACCTTCTTTGCACGGATTATGATGGATTATATGGGTGATTATTACCATCCCCAGTTTTGCGGTACTATCAAAACATTGCAGTGGTAATCGAACCATTATTGATCATTATCAACCATTAATCATGGTTAAATGATATGTTTTACCATTTCTTTACCATTTCTTTACCATTATTAACCATCATTAACCATGATTATATAGCCATTATTAACCCACTATTAAGCATGATTAACCCACTATTAAGCATGATTAACCCACTATTAAGCATGATTAACCATTCTTAACTCACTATTAAGCATGATAAGCCCATTATAAACCCATTATAAACCCATTATAAACCCATTATAAACCCATTATATAACCATGATTATATATATAACCATTATCAATCATTATTAACATTTATTAACCATTGATATGGATCATATCCCAAGACTTTAAGCCATGCGCTTGGTCCGGCTTCGGACCTTCGGACCACGGGTCGAGAGACCTTGGATCATTTGGATCACCGAGGCTGGTGCTGTACATTTGCACCCTGATGGCACAGACCTTTTTCGCCACGGAGCGGAGAGTCGATGAGTTCTGGATGGCCCCAGGTTATCCCAGATATAGCTGGCTATTTTTTTGGAATTTTGGATGGAGATGGAGTTCTGAAAGATTTGGTGGGATTGGATGGTGGCATTTGATAACATTTGATAAAATCGAAGCAGGTGTGCGAATCTAGATGTTAGGGCCCAGATCAAGCACTTGCAAAAGATCTGGGGTCCTCTCAAATCATGCGCCAACGACTTGCTTTAGGAGAAAGTTAAAAAATAATTTTGGTGTGTCTGAAAATGGGGTATACTCCTCAAGTTGTGGCCAATGGGGGGATGATGAACCATCTGCCGCAGGAGTTTCACTTCAACGACCCCGACAATTTCGACTTCGTTGGCGACCTCAGATGATGCGACACAAATCACTGCAGCCGCAGGTGACAGTGGAAGCGCAACATTTTGGCTGTGGTATTTAGATAAATTGAACCACTTCAGAGCCTAGGTGTACAGCCTTACAAAAAGAAAAACATCTGGCGGACTCCTGTTGCTCTTGTAGATGTCAAATGTTAACTTAATGTTAACCATCGTTCCAGGTAAAAAGAGCCAGAGGTGCGTTTGTTGAAAAGGTGCAATTTTCATGTAGACTTGCGACAGATGTGGGTCTGGGTCTGTAGCCTGGGAGCCCAGGTCACCAACCGCGGGGACTTCTGGTGTGCAGGAACCGAGGGCTTAGACATCAGCTATCGCCAGGACGGGCTTGCGGCGTTTTTTTTTCCCCCCAGGAGTTTAGAGTTGAAAAAGACCTGGCTTAGGGACCCAAGATTGAAGCTATCTTAGACGTGACATATTTTCTTTGTTGATTCGGGTACGTTTCTTCCCTGCTTTTTCAAGCAATGCAACAAGCTTTCTCAGATCAAAAGTGGTGAGAGACTCCCCAAAAGCTCACCATATGTGCCATGGTCATGTTACATGGGCGTTTTTTTTAAAGGGGATGGTCATGAATCCTAGCATAGGGGTTTACAACCCCATGATGTTTGGATTCCCATTATGGTATGGATGACCATAATCTATATCCCATTATGTTCCAATATTCCAATGATATTCCACAATGGTTGGTTAAATCCCATATCCCATTGTATGTCTTGACTATGGCACATGGAGAAACATCGAACCCCTGGTCAAACTATGCCACTTTGGATCGTCGTAGGATTGCATTCCTCGCGCAAACTTTGATACGTTTCTCTGGGCTTTGGTCGGAAGCCCAAACTAAAAAAACAGCGAAACTTCGAAGTTCCGTGGAGTCAGATGGTGGTGTCGTGATGATGGTGATGGTGATGACAAGGACGACTCTGTTGTAGCAACTTGGTTCTATGTTGCTGTTCTTATTGTTGGTGTTGTTGCTGACCTTGTGCTTGTCTTTGCTCGTCTTTGTCATCTGTGGTCTCTGTTGCTGCTGTGATTGTTGTTGTCGCTGTCAACCCATGATATTTCACCACAGGGATTTCGTTCGTGTTGGGGATGGTTTATACACCCATATCCACCCATCTATATCAATATTGAGGATGGTTTATCATAGAAGTTACTGCATTACCAAATACTCTAGTTCTTGTGATAACATCACAGTGCTGTATGCATTACTGCCTGTTCTTGAGACGGTCGTGAGCTGGTTGGTAGGTTCAAATATATCCATCTGTACCTGGGACGATGATTGGGGTCCCATCACATCCATTTGAGGAGTAATCACTAAGCGGTTATGGCTGTGATTCTCAACGGCTAGTATGTATGTTTCTCGGTTGTATGTATATATATATAATATATATAATATATATAATATAATATAATATAATATAATATAATATAATATAATATATATATATATATATAATATATATATACATATCCCATGACATCCCCATGGTATCGTAATGAGATCCCCCTTGATTCCCGTTGGTTTCTGGTGCATATTCAGACCCAGGTCACCATCTTCCAGATCATGACAGGACGTTTGGACCGTTTTTGAGCGACATCTGGAAAGAGAAATGGCTAAACAGATGGTACAAACCCATGGCTATTGAGTAACAGTGGGTTAGATGTTAAAATATACCTATGGAAATGATACTTCTCCTTGACAGCATTGAATACTGTAATGACATGATGGATGATAAATGATGAATGGCTATTGAGTAGCACTGGATTACACGCAAACAGTGATAGATGGCTACTTTGAAACGGTACTGCCCAATCAAACAGTCCAGGGGTTAATAAAATCTGGGGTTGATAGTATACACCATAGTCCGTGTATTTGTTTGAAGCAGATACTTGTCCTGCCTGGCCCTAATTGTTTTGGGGTGATGTAGCAATCCGGCAAGGGCCGACTGCCACGACAGGAGAGAATTGGAATACAGTGATGTATGCTGGCATGCGTTCCGGTGGTCAGGGAACCTAGCTGCGTTTTCCAGATCGAAACTCTACCAATGTTGATGGGTTTTGAGGACAACTCTAGGGTCAGTTGCTATACTTTTCTTGTTTCGAGTTTTCTTGGCCGAAATTGGAGGTAGTACTCTTTTTCCCTTAATATCAAACACCCAAACACCCGAACAGCTTAGTCTTGGATCTACTCTGATCTATTCATTTATTTTGAACCCATTACAGGGAGAACGTCATGTGGTATTAGGGGGATGGAATTGGTTCATCAGGACAGCCCATCTTTCAATGATTTTCAATGCCCAGGTCCGGGCTTTTGCCTCCTCTTCGTGCTTCCGGCCATGTCTTGAAACTGCATCGAGCAGAGTTCCTTTTTGGGTGAAAGCATGGTGAAACGACGGCGTGAATGA
This sequence comes from Cladocopium goreaui, assembly GCA_947184155.2. NCBI lineage: Eukaryota > Dinophyceae > Suessiales > Symbiodiniaceae > Cladocopium > Cladocopium goreaui. The sequence continues at coordinate 273,314 of CAMXCT020000071.1, read as the reverse complement.
AGATGATGGTGCCCATAGCATTTCCCAGTGATAAGTCATAATAGGATTCAAACTGGTTGGATAATGGGGAAACATTCTTCGACGGGGTTAGACGGGCAAAGTGGAGTGGCTTTTGTTGAAACTCCTATCGATTTCTTGCGCGATTGTACTCGAGACGGTTTACTAGGTCTCCTCAGCTTAGATCGTGCATGAATAAAATACTGTAAGAGTATACGATTATATATACGTATATATATATATTTAACATGCAATGTGTATATATATATATGTATACATATATTAACATAATATATATATATATATAATACATTATATGAACAACATTATATATATATACACATTGATATATACAGTCCACATAGATCTATGTTTGTGCACACACACACATATTTCACAGGAGTTACGAGCCGAGCATGTGGCATTTGTGTTGCAGGTGCTTCTGATCATGTTTGGGCAGACCCTTTTCCTCAGCAACTCCCTCAGGGCTGGGTTGCGACGGCCAGGTGAGATCAAACTCCTGGTTTTGTTGATTATATCCCCACGTTTTGCTGGTTCAATCCTCATTTATGTTGAAATATATATATTTGTCGATAGCTTGGCAATTTTTGCTGCTTGAATCCGATCAAGCTTAGTTCTCCCCACGACGGTGAGGTGTTTGCCAAAACAATTGTGAAGAAATCTGGCGCCAACACACGACCGCAACGCATCGAGGTCTGTTCTTGTCGATGCTGATGTCCAAGTTCGACCACGTTAGGGACAGCCCTGGGTGTGGCATTCTTCAGTGTGCTCTTTCCATGAAGTGGCTCAGCTGGGGATGACTTGCTGTGAAAACCACCATGTCTGAGACTCTGACACGAATGGGCCCCTAGGTCGAAACGGAAAGACCCAATCGACTCCCCCAAAAGCATCACAGGGACGCCTTCATCGCTGACCTGCCAGGATTCGCTGAACCAGGAGATCGATCGTCAACATACGGCCACTTGGAGTTGAATGCGGAACTGGCGTTTTTTTTTGCATCACATCCGAGTCGAAGTCAGAACGTCCATAGCGGAGGACTACCCCAGTTCCAATGGATGATCATCACATTTCCACGGTTTTTTTTGCCGCCACAAAAAATAGCCCATAAAAGACACATCCAAATCATATTGTAATGTCAAAAACATGCACAAACTCGTGCACATTGTAATGATATATTCCCATTGTGGTTGCTTATAAAGCCAACTTTTTGGTGGGTGTCTTACTGTATGTCCTCTATTTTCCATGCTTAAGCCAACATTTTACATCTCTATTTTGATCCCGTTCTTTCCCGTTGTGTTTTCGCCTTGCACCAGGCGATGAAGTTGCGAAAGAAGTCGCTGGATTCGTAGGGGACACCAGCGGGAACTGGATGAAATGGATGGTTAGATAGTTATAATCAATTATGATAAGATGTTGTACAAATGGCAGTATAATGTCTGCCCCAACAAAAAACACATGGGATTCGGATGTTCTTTTCCTGAACATTATTTGAGATAGTGCACTCTAAAAGGAAAACAACTCATTAGGCAAAATGGTTGATATCTATCCCACAATTCCCAGATTTCCAACTTTTCTATTTGCTGCTATAAACGCAAATATAGTCTTAGATTCCCATCAATATCCTGTTCATACCGTCATTTTTGATGGTTCAATCCCCATTTTGCATGGTATATCCGAAATTTATGACGGTTCTTGCAGATGATACCATCCCTGCGTTTAAGTCATTGGTCATTGAGGCCGTGCCTCACGGAAGATCTGTCAGGCGAATGGGCCCCGTGGGCCAACTTGGTGGAATCCGTTCAACTTTTGAACTTTTTCAGACTTTTTGAGTTTACCTCCGTGATATCCAGAAGTTCATCAAGATATATCAAGAAGGCATCACATGATTTCAGATTAGATTTCTCACTTTTTCTGGGGTTTCAACGGTTTTCCGGTTGGATCTTGCAGAGGTTTAAACGGCTCTTGGCATTCTCCAGCAGGTGGCCACAGCAGGAGTCGCCTTCTGCTTCCAGCGAGATCCTTCTTTCGGACCTTCACCAGCTTCAAGACGTCCTTGGAGCAGAGGCACCATGGTGAGATATGGTTAGTAAGTGGCTAGCAACTGGCTAGCTTTTCAGCATGAATCAAACCATCTAACATCATCTAACTAGGGGGTTTGGGGATATGGAATGAAAAATTTAGTATGAAAATGTATGACTACTTACCCGACTTACCCACTTTCGCCCAAGGTGGGTATGGAGACACTGGACAGATGTTGATTTTAGACCCTGTGCTGCGGAATGAGTCATAGTGTGAAGGATATCATAGATGTCCTGGATTAGCTATTGTGTCACTGTTTTTGCTTCAACTTTGCTGGCTGTATCATCATTCTGATCTGCTTAGAGTCTCATGTGTTTTGCCACTAGATCCTGAAATTTCAGCAGACCAGACTCGCCACGGTTCCCGACAAATCATCCCTTGTTTCCAAGCGACACTTGAACCCAGGCAGGCCTGGCCAGCGGGCTATGCGTTGTCGGGGGGCTTGAAGATGACTTGCTTGGCTGTACTGTTGGGCTAGCCATACGACCATGATCGGTGCAGCTCCTTAACTGCTGAAACAGCTCGGTCACTATGTCAGCAGTAGCTTCCCACCGGGGTCTTTCCCTCTGCCTTCCAATTGTTTTACTCAAATCTTCCTGTGCATCACGTCTGGTTTGGATCTGTTGGTGACAAGAGAAGTGCAGGAGCGTAGCATCTGCAACGTAAACAAAGAACGTTGTTACCACACCCCCTCCGCCACCCGAACCCCCCACAAAACACATTTGGGTATGGATCAATACCTATGAAAATACCATTTTTAGGGGGTTATTCACATCCATAAATCCCAGCTATTTTGATGTGAACTACAGCTATTTTGATGTGAACTACAGGTGCTACTATTGGTTTTGACACACAAAACACATTTCAAAAATGGAGATGTCAAAAACAGCACACTGTAAGGGTGGCTGAACACCGATCTTGTCGCTTACTGTAAGGGCTACTGTTGGCGGTCTGTCTGATGTGATTTTCATCTCAGCCAGGGACGATTTTGGTTGGATTTAATGAACAAACGTGGGGATTTATCACCTAAACATCATGATGATGATGATGATGATGATGGCGATAATGGTAATGATGGCGATGATGGCGATGATGGCGATGATGGCTATGATGGCTATGATGATGATGGCGATGATGGCGATGATGTCGACGACCCTGAGGATGACGATCCCAGTACCCGCATCGAAAGGAGATATGGCCGATGCAATGACAAGCATTCAGGGCACCATCAACAAACATGACGATATTAAGAGACAATTGGGTTTTTGGCACATCACCTTGGGTTTTTGATGGTTTTTGGCACAGGTAATACATGGTAATACAACAACAACAGGGAGACAATCACAGAAATTGCTTGGCATCTCACCAAGAATTGGAGATTTCATCGCAGTCTTGGATCCGAGGTTCGTCTTCTCCAAGGATAACCCCGTGAGAAAACTCTGCAGGTCAATCCTGAAATTTGAGGCCGGAGATGCTGGTGCCAACAGTTGGAAAGAGTTGGATATTTGGAAAAGGTAGATATTTAAGGATGATATTTGATAGTTGGATGATATTTGATAGTTGGATGATATTTGATAGTTGGATGATATTTGATAGTTGGATGATATTTGATAGTTGGATGATATTTGATAGTTGGAGATAGTTGGATGATATTTGATAGTTGGATGATATTTGATAGTTGGATGATATTTGATAGTTGGATGATATTTGATAGTTGGATGATATTTGATAGTTGGATGATATTTGATAGTTGGATGATATTTGATAGTTGGATGATATTTGATAGTTGGATGATATTTGAAAGTTGGATGATATTTGATAGTTGGATGATATTTGATAGTTGGATGATATTTGATAGTTGGATGATATTTGATAGTTGGATGATATTTGATAGTTGGATGATATTTGATAGTTGGATGATATTTGATAGTTGGATGATATTTGATAGTTGGATGATATTTGATAGTTGGATGATATTTGATAGTTGGATGATATTTGATAGTTGGATGATATTTGAAAGTTGGATGATATTTGATAGTTGGATGATATTTGATAGTTGGATGATATTTGATAGTTGGATGATATTTGATAGTTGGATGATATTTGATAGTTGGATGATATTTGATAGTTGGATGATATTTGATAGTTGGATGATATTTGATAGTTGGAGATAGTTGGATGATATTTGATAGTTGGATGATATTTGATAGTTGGATGATATTTGATAGTTGGATGATATTTGATAGTTGGATGATATTTGATAGTTGGATGATATTTGATAGTTGGATGATATTTGATAGTTGGATGATATTTGATAGTTGGATGATAATTGGAAAGAATTGGAGTTGGTTCCAGGTAAACAGAACCCCCTTTTTTGTACCATCCACATGTCGGATTTTCCTGTGATCTTCCTCACTTCCCCTTCCTTTCGTGAGCGAATGGTCAGGTAGACGTTGGCAAAGGCCACAAGACCAAGGTGCGACTCCTGAAAAATAGCCACTGATTCCTGGGAGTAGCATGTTTTATCTGGTTATCAATGGTTAAAATATGTTAAAATGATTGTCATTATTACCATGATGGAGTAATAATGATAATTGATGGTTGATGATGATGTTCAATGGGATGATTCCCTCTAGTAATCGCAACTTGGCAATGGAAGATCCTCCACTTGTGGATGATTTTCCTAGTGAAATGCCAATTTAAGCGGGGATTTCCCCGCATGTTTGATCACGGAAAAGGCTACTAGGATTTTCAAGTGTGGTTTAAGACATGAGAGATAGGTGCAATGTATAATTCTACATCACTATATCCAATCTAAGTATAATCTGACCTGGTGTGATTCAATCTAGTCTGATCTAATTGTAATCTTGTTTCATCTCATCTCAATCTAGCAGGATCTAATCAATCTACATCTACATCTTGGTCTTATATTCATGTATATGATATAGGTATTATTAATAGTTATTATTAGTTGGGCCTTGCCAGCCAGAAAGTTATGCAATCATCAGGACTTCGATCTCAGCAGCCAGGTGTTTGACAACATCATCCTGCTGTGTATCTTGATTTCGACAGTGGGAACCTCAGGAAAAAAGCGTCAGCTTCGAAGTGAAACTGGGGTCCCCAGTTTGAAAAAAGAAGTCGCAGTACCATACCAACTTGGAAATATAATAAAGATACTGTATTACGTATATATATATACAATTATATATAAATGATTATTTGTAAATATATAGTTACAAATAATTATATATATATAAATAATTATATATATAATTATATATATAAATAATTCTATATATATAAATATATATATAATTATATAAATAAATAAAATCACACACACATATATATATATACACATCTATATAAATGAACATCTACATATATATATATATATGTAATGTAATGTAATGTCATGTCATGTAATGTAATGTAAGGTATGGTATGGACTGGTATGATATATATATATATATCAACGAGGCAGTATATACGCAACCTTCGGGTCATTGTAACTCTCCTTTGTGCACAGCGCAATAACTATTTTAAGAGCCAAAAATCGATCTGGCTAGTCTGTGGCGTTTCTGCTGTAGAATGTCAATCTTCAAACGCCCGACTTTTATCAGAAGATTTTGTTTCTCCACATCCGAAGCACCTGGGGTAGCCTTTTCCCCAAGAGGCCTCCAAGGTGCCTTTGCTCTGCCATTTTCACAACTAACCCCCTGTATTTTACCCCAGAAAGCTCTGGTTTCGTACTGGCCCCAGAATCATTCTGGGGGCATGATCATCCTCATTTGGATGGTATCCCCATCATCCCATCATTCATTATTGGTTGGTGAATGTTTTTTTAAATGAGGATGATCCTCATTTGGGGATACCATTAATAATGGGGATACCATCCAAATGGGGATATCATCCATTATTAGTGGGGGGTAAAAACTCATGAATTTCTGGACTTGAGGTTTGCATGGCGGCAGATTCGCCTCTGGCGAACCCACAGGATCTTTCCACGCAGATCATTCGGGCTGCGGACGAAGTGTCTTGGCAGAATCAGTGGGATGGCGAAGGTGTTCCCACCAGGGCTGTTCACCCTGAATCGCTGGGTTTCCCTACTGAAAACGGAGAAATTCTCTCCATTTTTTTTTGAAGTCCAAAACCTCTGAAGGTTTGCAAAAATTGGGGTACTGGAGCCACAGATTTTTTTCCCAATCTTGGTGATTTTTCAGCGGTCCAGCGCAGGGTCCAATGAGTCCAAAAATGGCAGGTCTTCGCTGTGATCTTCATTGCCGAAATGGTCATCAAGTTGATTGCTCTGGGGCTGATCTGGGGTCCGGGAGCCCTGACATGCCCTGACGATAGTGACGAGATAATACTAGATATGACTAGTAGGTGTTTCACAAAGTCTCTTGGATGTCAGGTCAAGAACTGTATCTGTCTCATAACTATATGGATCTTAAGCATTCCTTCCGATGGACGCACATGTCAGTAGCCCTTGGGATGCACAGCGGATGAGGTCGTGATGCGTATTTGAAGAGCTATTGGAATTGGCTCGATGGCATTGTCGTGATGGTGTCCATCATCAACATGGTGCCTCTTGGGGGTGACGGGTGAGAAGACATTTTGTTTTGTCACCTCGTGGGACTTACCACTTGAATGGGCAAGACTCGTTGAATTGGGTGGTTGAACACTGAACATGAAACAAATGTGGGTTCATTGGTACACTTACGTTGGTTCGTATCCGCAATGACTATATATTTGTCACTTACGCCCTTCCCCCAAATATTCACTAACCCCGGCAACATTTTTTTCCCGACTCATTTTTGGGCCCATGTTGGGGCTCTTCAATTGGAGGGAATGGATTATTATCCGCATTTCGTTGCTTAATAGCACCAATTATTGTTGGCTACCCTGCAATTTTCTTCCCTCACGTTATCCCCAATAATCATTATGGCACTAACCTTACAAGATGGCACCTTTCAGGTTTAAGTCGGTTTGTAAACCCCATTCACATCCATTAACTAGTTTGATACATATATATATATATATATAAATAAACCATAAATTCAGCTAGTTACAAACCTAAAATCCCTTAACTAGTTTCGATCATGTTTGATATATCTACATAATATCTACATAAACATCCATAAACCATAAGTTAATAACAGTTAAGCTAGTTCGAAACCATCTTAAAAAAAAGGGCACCCCGAGGTGAGCTCGAGCCAGACGGGCTTTCTGAAGACCCTGCGCATCCTACGTCCCTTGGATTCCTGGGATCAACCCAGGGTGGGTGCCGTTGATTTACCCTCTGGGAATGACTAACATAGCTATTGAAAATGACCATTTATAGTGGATTTTCCCATTAAAAATGGTGATTTTCCATAGTTATGTTAGTTTACCAGAGGGTATAAAACAAAACCATGGTAAAAAAAGGTGGTGAATGGGGACTTTGAAGGATTTTTCCTCATGGAACATCTTGGATTTCAGCAAATGCGATACGGTAGAACCTTCCAATTTATGGGGATGAACCGAAAATGGAGAATTTAACCCATGAATATCAGGGGTATATGATCATACAATTTGCCATACATAACATGACATCAAGCTGACCAATGGAAATGGCGACTTTTCACAACGGGGGATCTGGTTTCCAAGCCGCGGGACTTCAAACCACCACAGCAAACCCACTGGAACCAGGTGCCTTTCGGCCCTTGAGGGTGATCTCTCGTAACGAAAATCTGAAGATTGTGGTGAAGACCTCAGCAACGCCGTGAAAAACGGGTGGAGTCGGATTCGCCCCGCTGAAGCGCTGCAAAAAAGTCAAAGGCAAAACAAAAACAGTAAAACAGTACTAAGATGACTAATGACTGTGGTGACTTTTGCCCAACCAAAAACCAACCTAAACCCAAGGTGGTTGGTGGTGGTTGGTGGTGGTTGGTGATCATTTTTTTTGTGGACTCCCTTCCCAGCCCTTCTGGGCCACGGCCGAGGTCACCACTATTTTTGCCTCCATGCTGAAGACTCAGCGCAACTCGAGCCATGACCAATTTGCAGACGGCCTGGCCCTGTTGAGTGTTTTTGACATCTCCTTTCTGCTGGTTGTGATGTATCCCTTGGCGATGAAGCCTGAGAAAATGGGGGTTACTACAACATCCAAAAAAGCAGTTGGCCTAGAAACCCTAGTGACTCTAGTGATGGTAAGTCCCCATTCAGTGGGCTTATCCCATTTATACATGGCTGAAATAATGCTAGTTACTAACCATATGTCCCATTCTTTTCCCACATTTTCCCATTCTTTTCTCAGTTACGAAGCAGTTACGTAGTGTCCCGACACGTTGCGTCATGGCAGTTCCGCAGTTAAGGCCGCCTTTGCTGACGCTGGTGATCGTGGCGATGCCTCCGCCTTAGACATCGGAGGTAGATGTGGAGGGAAACCCGGAAACCCCACCATGAATGTAGGTGAAACCATCAGTTTCCAAAGAAACCATGGCTTTTCCATATGTTGGTTTACCATGTTTACCCGAAAAATCTCAGATTTGTGATCATGTCACCACCAGAAGAATCAGCTGCGGAGAAGGGAACCTGATGCCGGTTTGGGACAACTGATGGAATGGCATTTTGAGTCATAAATCGTTTCAATTTTGGGCAACCAACTGTGACCATACCCATTTGTGTTTTTTTTTTCAATGTTGAGATTCAAACGAGTTACACACTCGGCTCAGAGTTTTCTCCAGTTGGAAGGAACACAAGAGATCCCGGGAATCTGTTTCAGTTGCCAAATTCCAAAGCCAATTCTATGGCACATTCATTTCTAGCGCGTTTTATCATGTACCTTGGATCACGCGCCAAACCTTGGGCACGAGGCTGTTCCTCCTGATCTTCGCATTGTTTGCTCTGTCATATCTCAGTGGTTTGGAGCCTCAGCAGTGACGGCATCCCAGGCACCTGAACTTATGGTGCCAAGATCATACATATCATATGGTCGTTCAAACTTTGAGCCTCCAAGTCTTAAAGTGTGGTTCATCACACAAACTAACTACTTTTTTTGTGGATCCAATGATACTACGAGCAGAATTTCAAGTGGGTGGTTAATATATCCCAGCTGGTTAACCATTAACCACTGCTAACCATTAACCATTGTTAACCATCATTAACCATCATTAACCATCATTAACCATCATTAACCAACATTAACCATTATTAACCAACATTAACCATTATTAACCAACATTAACCATTATTAACCAACATTAACCATTATTAACCAACATTAACCGTTATCAACCAACATTAACCATTATTAACCAACATTAACCATTATTAACCAACATTAACCATTATTAACCAACATTAACCATTATTAACCAACATTAACCATTATTAACCAACATTAACCATTATTAACCAACATTAACCATTGTTAACCAACATTAACCGTTATTAACCAACATTAACCGTTATTAACCAACATTAACCATTATTAACCAACATTAACCATTATTAACCAACATTAACCATTATTAACCAACATTAACCATTATTAACCAACATTAACCATTGTTAACCAACATTAACCATTATTAACCAACATTAACCATTATTAACCAACATTAACCATTATTAACCAACATTAACCATTATTAACCAACATTAACCATTATTAACCAACATTAACCATTGTTAACCAACATTAACCATTATTAACCAACATTAACCATTGTTAACCAACATTAACCGTTATTAACCAACATTAACCATTATTAACCAACATTAACCATTATTAACCAACATTAACCATTATTAACCAACATTAACCATTATTAACCAACATTAACCATTATTAACCAACATTAACCATTATTAACCAACATTAACCATTATTAACCAACATTAACCATTGTTAACCAACATTAACCATTATTAACCAACATTAACCATTGTTAACCAACATTAACCGTTATTAACCAACATTAACCGTTATTAACCAAGCAGGTGGTGAACTGCGATTATTAAAACCACAGAGGGCAGTATAGCATGTATGTAAGCCAAGGCATTAACCAGTTGGGTATTAAGCCAACATTAACGCATTATTAACCTACGGTGGTACCATTATTAACCAGCGCTTGAAACCGACTGTGGTGTTCTACCAACATTAACCATTGTTTAACCAACGAGTAGACCGGTGGTTTGTAGTTAACCAACATAAGCCATTATTAACCAACAGTTAACCATTATTAAGCCAACGATTAACCATTTATGTGTAGTACCGTGACAGTAATGCCGATTTGGGTGTATCGAGTCCAACGGATGAGATGGCCGTTTGGTATGAACCGGACAGGTGTAACCGTGTGTGATTTAACCAACATTAGGACCATTAGGTGTTTAGTACTTCAGACATGTAAGCCAGTTAGGTTAACCTGAACATTTAGGCATTATTAACCAACATTAACCATTGTTAACCAACATTAACCGTTATTAACCAACATTAACCGTTATTAACCAACATTAACCATTATTAACCAACATTAACCATTATTAACCAACATTAACCATTATTAACCAACATTAACCATTATTAACCAACATTAACCGTTATTAACCAACATTAACCGTTATTAACCAACATTAACCATTGTTAACCAACATTAACCGTTATTAACCAACATTAACCATTATTAACCAACATTAACCATTATTAACCAACATTAACCATTATTAACCAACATTAACCATTATTAACCAACATTAACCATTATTAACCAACATTAACCATTATTAACCAACATTAACCATTGTTAACCAACATTAACCGTTATTAACCAACATTAACCGTTATTAACCAACATTAACCATTATTAACCAACATTAACCATTATTAACCAACATTAACCATTATTAACCAACATTAACCATTATTAACCAACATTAACCATTATTAACCAACATTAACCATTGTTAACCATTAACCTATCCCAGCTCAGTTCCAGGCTTTCGCTCCGTTGCGGCCAGGCACTTTCTACACCTGTGACCTCGCTACGTCGCCGGCTCTGATGCGCGAGATGGGAAAGGACGCCGATGCAGGTCATCGACAAAGCATCAACAGAAAACGCAGCAAGTAACAACAAAGTCAAGGATATATATATATAGTATATATATATATATATATATAGATATATATATACATAGATATATACCCTCCAGCAAATTAACATAGACCCTGCCAGATAGGGGTTGGAAGATTCGTTTCCATTTAAAATTGGTGATTCTCAGGGTCTACGTTAATTTACCAGATGGTACACACACACACACATATATATATATATACACAGTATATGGCATGGATCAAAACCTCTGGTACCATGTGGATAGGGAGTGAACATCCATTTGCAGCATTTGCAAGCTATTTTGGTGTTTGAACAGACGGGTACCAGGGTATGAAAGCTGTCCCAAAAACTATTTTGGAAGATTTGACCTGTAAAAATTCTGCCGCTATTCTAAGGTTTTGGGGAAGTACCCTGTACGCTCCGAACTTTCAAGATGAATAACTAGACAGGACTCTCCACGTGCTGACCAATATTGGTTTGCCCGACACCAGGCGTTCACTATTAGCTGCTGACCCCAGGACTTTACCACTCCACTCTGTATGCCTGATTCCATCGATCAAGCTGCTGCCTGGGGAGCTCAGTCTTTGGGATGTTTGCAATGCGTACGACCAAGGAGGTAACCCATGGCCACGTCTCAAAGACAAGGAGTGCATACACAATCAGCAGATGATTTGGAGACTAACTCATCGCAAACTTCACTTTTCTGGCCCTTCCAAAATGCCACCCCGCAGTGGACTCGTTGCTTTGCACCTTCGTATTCGCTGCTTTTGGAACATCATCACTTGCCACTCAACCCGCAATCCACAAAGTTTTTTCATCATCCTGGTGACACAACACCCTACTTGACTAGTGTGAGGCATCTAGCAATCTAGCCTTTAAAAAAGCACATCTCTCTCTCTCTCTTTCTAGATAGATAGGTAGATAGATAGATAGAGAGATAGATAGAGAGATAGATAGAGAGAGATAGATAGATAGATAGATAGATAGATAGATAGAGAGAGAGAGATAGATAGATAGATAGATTAATTAGATAGATAGATAGATAGATAGATAGATAGATACTGTAGATAGATAGATAGATACTGTAGATAGATAGATAGATAGATACTGTAGATAGATAGATAGATAGATAGATAGATACATAGATAGATCGATAGATAGATAGATAGATAGATACATAGATAGATAGATAGATAGATACATAGATAGATAGATAGATAAATAGATAGATAGATAGATAGATAGATACATAGATAACATAGATAACATAGATAACATAGATAACATAGATACATAGACAACATAGATAATATAGATAACATAGATGACATAGATGACATAGATGACATAGATGACATAGATAACATAGATAACATAGATAACATAGATAACATAGATAACATAGTAACATAGATAACATATATACATAGATACATAGATACATAGATGACATAGATGACATAGATAACATAGATAACATGGATAACATGGATAACATATATAACATAGATAACATAGATAACATAGATAACATAGATAACATAGATAACATAGATAACATAGATACATAGATAACATAGATACATAGATACATAGATACATAGACAACATAGATAACATAGATACATAGATACCACGTGACCTTCGAGGTGTCGGGTGGATTGATGCATGGAAGCTTTGATCCTCTGCTGTCCACTTGGGCCTGGGACACCTGGACCTGGAACCACTGGAGCGATGGTCGATGTTGCTGAGGGGGAAATCGACTGGATTTATGTCTATAATATATAATGTAAATATACCTATATACATACAGGTAAATATGATTTTCAATAAATAGATTGATAAATAAACTGAATGTGGCCTATCTGAGTTTTAGGGATCTTTCTCTAAGTTGCAAGTCATTTACAAAGAGACTCGTTGGAGATAGAGTTGGAGGTTCCAAAGATTGGTCCCAGGGGTCCCACGTCCCAGCCATATCTGATGAACATCGCTGAGCAGATTGGAAAACAGCTATTCTGAGGGTTTTTATACCAGGGGAACCAAGGGGAACCATGGGGAACCCAGATTCTTGATACCAATCAGAGTGTTCTTTCAAAAAATCACTTCGAAGTCTGAAGGGCCATGGGGCTGTGATCAGGTTGGCAACAACAGCGGATGTCCGGCCTCTCACAACATCGTTGGGAGCCTTGGTGTAGCTGCAGCTACCAGGCTACCAGGTGACAGTCGATGCTATGCTGATGGAGAATAAATGACCAGTTTTCCACGAACACATTGCTCTGTATTTTTCTTTTTACGTTGCCTGTGTGGTTGTATCACCTGTTTTTCCGATGGAAAAGTGACAAGAACAAATTATAGTTACACAATTTTCCCATATCTTCCCATATATTTTCCATCTGTACGACTTAGATTCACCAATGTTTTCGGGAAAAAAAAACCTCGTGTGCCTCGTGTGCCTCGGCATCTCAGTCCTATGTTCGGCCGACCTCAGACACGTGGCAGCCTCAGTAGCCTCGCACCACTTGATTTTTGAGCTGTTGTAGGTACTCTAAACCATGGGAAACCCATCTATCAAACAAAAAAGTTGCAGTTTTTGAAGGGGATGAACAAACCGCCAAATAATTTTGTGTATGCAAATGCATACAGATATGTATATCTACACACTTGTACACAGTTTAATGTACGTATTTACATACTGTACATATTTCTTCTGTGTGTTTAACGGTTGGTGTTTGTCTCTCCCTCTGTCCGTCTCTCTCTCTCTCTGTGTATACATATATACATATCTATATACTTATATTATATACATATTATGTACGTTTTGTCAGATCAGCAATTTGAGGGCCCTTCATCCTGAGGCCAATTTGCATCGGCAGATGTTTGCCGCAGGGCTACTCGCAGTGAGGAGCTGAGTTTTTTACGTCAACAGAGATCCATGGTTTTCCCGTGGATCCGCTACAGTCCTCGCGGTCCCAGGTACATGCAACCGGAGTGGCTGTGTCCGAAGGCCTTGCAGAAAAGGGTTGAGTTGGGAGGTGTCTACATCTTGTAATATAATGTAATATATATATATACACACATACCAATATATCACATTCTACATGTTTTTGTGATTGTTTTTCTGTATATCTGTATACAAAGCTGTATATATATATATATATATGCATAGTATATATATATGCAGAAACTTCCATAGCTTCCATAGCCAGTCTTTGGGACTGGCGCCTCCAGGGCCTCACCATGACGGAAGAGTTGCCTGCCGCCTGTCCGGCCTCGGTGGAGAGGACCCGAGATTTCTCATCGAAAAATGGGGAGAACCATAGGGTGGCTTAATTGGATTTTATGGTGGTTTAGTGGAATCTAATGGGATTTAATGGGATTTTATGGTGGTTTAACGGGGTCTAATTGGATTTAATGGGATTTTATGGTGGTTTAGTGGAATCTAATGGGATTTAATGGGATTTTATGATGGTTCAATGGGATCTAATGGGATTTACCCTCTGGTAAATGAACATAGCTAGCGAACTGGAAAGATCCACCATTTTTTAGTTGGGTAAATCAACTATTTCTACGGGCCATTTTCAATAGCAAACTGGGTAAATGCAACGATTTAACCATCATTTCAGGGGATGGTGGTATATTCATTGATAAATGATGATAAATGATGGTTGATTGATGATTCATCCACATGGTGATACATATATATATATAATTGATATATATATATTTGAGCACAATTGATAAATGATGGTTGATTGATGATTAATTGTAGAGGGTTTTACTTGTACCTGATTTACTCTGGCTTATGAACTTTATGAACTAACCCGTGACATGGAAATCGCGGCCTCACTCAACCAGTATGTTTAGGGGCGACGTTGCCGGTTTTGAACACTGTTCATCATACGAGATGATTTCCTTTGCAAGCTTAGACATTGTACCAAAGGGTATAGTAAAAGTGCTCAGATTTCAGGTTTTGATGGCGTTTTTCTCGTTATTGGAAGGATAATTTTTGTTGAACCAAACTTCTGCAGGAACATCTCCGCAGCCGAGCAAAGAGGTTCGCTCTGAAGCTTCACACATGGCGGGTTATGGTGATTTCGAAGGATCTGAAACTGGTGGTTTAAGTTAAAGATGATTTTGGCAATCCCCATCCATTGGGGTTGCACCAGGTTGGACATGGGGACTGTAGCTTTAGCTCACTTGCTCCTTCAAACACCGAAAGTCCCTGCTTTGCAGATGTTCCTTTCGAAAACGGGGTGGTTTTCCATTGCTCTACCTCTCCAGTGTTTGCAGACATGCTTCATGCGATGTGTGCTCCCTTGCTACACCTTTTTCTGAGGTTTGGACTACGTCGATGCAATGAGTCTAGAACTCAGCTTCCACCAACGAAAAACATGGCAGCTTAATGTTCACTGTAAGGATGTCCTCATTTGCAAGTCTTGAAGATTCTGCACCTTTTGATCTTTTGCCATGTGAGATGCCAAAGCCATAAATGGATGAACTATGGTTTTGAACCACAAACACGATTCGTCCTCCAAGCTTCAACCAACCCATTGAATACATAGACCACCCCTCTGCCTGTGCTCAGCTCGTCAATTGGTGCTGCCCTGTGGTGGTAGCATGGTGGACGCGAACGGTCAAGTGGTAAGGGAGCCGAGCCGGAACCTGATCCCAGTTCGAAAAATGGGGATTTAGCCATAGAAAATGAGGGTTTTAGCCATAAATAAGGTTTTAAGTTTTAAACTATAAGAAATAGACATTTTGACCATCCAAAATAGGGATTTAAGTGATTTGAATTGGATGTTACAGTGGTTAATCGGCCAATTTATAGGGATTTAGCCATTACAAGTAGGGGGTTTAACCACTGAATGATGAGTTTGCGCGTGTCTGAAGATGAGACTTACTGTAATTTGCAAATAAGAGATTTGATGGCAAAATGATAAACACGCATTGTTTTTTCCGGGTATTCCAAATAAACCCAGATTAAGACTTCCAATAAGTTATAGATATAATGTGGTAAACCCCAAACCATAAATGCCATGGTCACCATTCCCGATGTTGCCAGAATTGGGTGGTTTTGTACCCATCCCCCATTGGAGGTTTCAGAGCACAATTTGTGGGGGTTTCTTAAAATGGTTCCATTGAAAAACTATGGCTTTCAATACAAAAAACAGGCGAATGACGATGATCACTGGGGTACCCCCAAACGGAAAGCTCCTCCTGTGTGTGACTTTCAGCAGCTCTGTTGAGGTCATGACTGGAAAGAACATGAGCTGTGCCGACCTCTTCTGTGGGGAGGTTCTTTAACATTTGCCGCATGGATTTTTTGGAGCCCAAAATGGAAAGGATGGGTTGAATTGGCTTCGAGGTGGAAGTTCATGTGTTTTTTTTTTGTAAGCTATTTTGGAGGGGTTCATTACTGGGTAAACCTTGGCCAGAAAGCTAAATAGCTCAATTTTCAGGGAAACCAGATTGCATAGCCAGCTGAACGTATTTTTTTTGGGCTGGGTCATCATCAGCTTTATCCTCTGGCAATCAGTCACGTGGCTTGTTGGATTGTTTCCCCTGTTTAATTGGATGACTTTCCCAGCCATAAGCTTCCAATCTTAGAATCATTGAAAATTTGTTGGGTGATTTCCAGTGTTAGAATTAACATTTTCCATGAACAACATGTACCATTTCAAATTGGTATTATCCACCAAATTTCCCATGAAAAAAAGCCAGCCATTTTTTCATGATTTTCTCTTGAAACCATGCCATGGCGCAGGTGGACCAGGAAACGAAGTGGAGATGTAGCGCCGCCTGTAAGTCGGTCCAATGCTTGGAAAAACCTCGATTTTTCAAGGAAACAACATGAAATAGCCTTTGTTGCTGGGAAAACAACCTCTATTTTTATGGGGAAATCATCTATAAATGAGGATAGAACTAAGTTTTCTCTGGGAAATCATCTGGCTGCGAACGTAAAAACCCGACTTTGATATCATTCAGTGAGAAAACTATCTATACATGGGCATGAAATTGCAATATTCATTTCCATAATCATGGGTGTTGCTTCAAATTGGGGACCCTTAAAACCACCAACATTGTAACTTTCAGTAGGGTTTCCCCATGCCGTGGACGGTCCGCAATTTAGAGAAACACCCATATGGCATCTTAGGAAGCCATGGAGAGATATTTGGCAAATCACAACTTTTTCGACACCCTGCGACGTTGTGGTACAACGAACGCGCGATGTTCTTATCACTCCACCAAGTGCGAAAAAGGTGTGTTTGCCCGGTGAAACCATGGTGTTCTGACAACATTTGCATAGTTGAATGATGTTGAATGTATCTTTGAATACACTTGACCCCTTACTATACACATGGTTATCATTCATGATCAAATATGATTATCATCGCTATCATTTGTTCATATCATCAAAAAAGGTCTCATTGATATCATTGTCATATTTTCTATATATGAATTATCATTGTTCTCATTATTTTTAATGTTTTCATTGTTGTCATTGTTCATGTTGTCATTATCATTCATATGATCCATATTATCCATTATTATCATTCATCATACTTCAACTACAACAACAATGATAGTATTATGAATGACAATCACATTTGTTAATGATACCATCTGGTTATTTAACATAGCCATGGAAAATGGCCGGTTTACCTATTATAAATGGTGATTTTCCATAGCTATGTTAAATTACCAGAGGGTAAAGTGTCCATTCTCCTTAAATCCTTGAACGAGGCCCCCTACTTCTGTGTGGACGCTTGCGGACCTGGCTTGGAGGGCAGCCCGGGACCCCTGGGGATGACCAACATCAAGCCCGGTAGCTTCCAATGACCCTTTAGACGCCTGGTGTATGATGTGTATAATGTATATGATAGATATTGATAGATATCAACTGGTAGTTATTTGTAAATGGCTTGAGAATCCATTTAGAATCCACCTTTTTTTTTAATCACCGGTGTAGATTTTTATCCAATAGTCAACTATCATCATCAGACCATCAGAGTTGGATTTAGCATGAAAACTATCAGCTCAGGAATAGTTGGATTTAGCATTAACTATCATAGTTGGAGAAGATTTGTCATTCAACTTATGAAACCTCATAGCAGAACACGATTTATCATGAACTATCCTTTAATTATCATGAAATACACTTATACACTTGAGAATACGCTTGAGAATCCACTTAGAATCGCTGACGAATCGCTCAATACGTTTGTTTTGGGGTCCAGGTGACGTTTGTGGGGTCACCCAGGTGCCCAGTGCGAGAGCTGCCTCATGGAGTGTGAGGCGCAGTGCAGGTGCCGCGGAACCTTCGATGGGTTTGAACGGTGTTGAGACGGGCCTATAGGGGTTGTGGATAACCAAATAGATTGCTTGGTGATGTCAGTTATGTCTTTTTTGGTTTTAAGGGATTTGATAATGACTCAGTGGTTAATGTCAACATTATAATGGTTGATGGAGCTTGATAGCTACTTAATTTAGGGAGATCTTAAGGGCGTCGTTTACAGGACACCTGGCTGGGGACACCAGCCAGGGTTTCCTGGGGGATCAGATTCCCTTCTGATCATTTCATCGGATTTTTCGGGTGGAATTTGACTTTCCCGCAGCTGGCTTTTTCTGTCTAATGTCAACCTGAACTCAATAAACCCATATAATCATATATATATATATAATGATTAGTAGTAAGATTTGTACCCGCCCATGCTAATAAACCAGGGCATTTAGTTCATTTTGGGTTCATGTATTATAGATGATTTATGTCACCTTTGGTGCCGGCTATCAGATGGCTGTTGTTATACATGGTTCCCCTACATGGTTACCATCCCAGCTAACTATACAACCCTACAATATATACTCCTATCTTATACCAGTCGAGTAGTAACTGTTCCCAACAAACCAAGTAGTATACGAATGCACCATAAGAACAATTCAACCATTCAACCAATCCTTTTTTTTTTTATCAATGTTATATCCCCATATGTTCAGTATCCCGGATACCAACTGTTGGAGTAACAGTTACACCAGTGATCCAAGGTTGCAGAATCAGCCTTGAACATAAACCCAAGCGTTAAATGATGAGAATCGCAACTCACCGGCACCGGAATGAATCATTCCTAATTAAGTATTAATACTTCTGCATTCAGTTGATTAGTCATTAACCATCATTCTTAGTCATCGCAAATTCATCATTTATTACTGGTTTCTGAACCCATTCATTAAGACGATCAAATCATAGTTTAATAGACTAACTCACACATTAATTCATAGTTTATGAACTCATAATCTCATCGGTGTTTCATTTTTTCCGTTTAATTACTGTAATGGTTTCATCATTTGTTGATCATTTATTCATCATTTATTGACCATTTGTTGATCAAACAACTGATGCTTAACGTTAACGTTAACGGTCACCGAGCCGACCATCGGTGACGTTACGGTCATCCAGGTGCCCCGAGTTCTGCGAGGGTCTCATCCGTGACGCCGCGCTGTGCCTGGAGCAGGGCTCCAGGCGCGATGGCGAAGTTGATATCCAAAATTTAGCCTTTGGTAATGGCAACCATTAGTTACTAGGATTAGTTACCATTAGTTGATTAGTTACCAAGCTGATCTATCAAATTTAACATAACCATAGTTGATGAGTTACCATTGGCTATTAGTTGATAAATGAATCATAGTTGATATAAGCATGAATAGTTGATTGGTTACCATTAGCTATTAGTTAGGTTAATCATCTGATCAACTAATTAGT
This sequence comes from Cladocopium goreaui, assembly GCA_947184155.2. NCBI lineage: Eukaryota > Dinophyceae > Suessiales > Symbiodiniaceae > Cladocopium > Cladocopium goreaui. The sequence continues at coordinate 253,361 of CAMXCT020000071.1, read as the reverse complement.
AGTAGTTAGTAACAACAATAGTTAATAGTTGATTAAGCCTAATAGGTAATGGTGAACATAACTAACATAGCTAATTGGCTAAACTAATCAGGTAATCTGGTAAACTAACACTTAAACATGAAGTAAACTATTGAACAATATTGAACATCACCACTATAGTTTTACCATGTTTTACCATTTAACATAACTATTGAACATAACCATTTTTAATTTAGATATATCAACTATAACGGGGCCATTTTATATCATAGCTATATTGAGGATTGGCGATTTAACCACAATTGATGCGATTCTGTTCATCCAATCTGAACTTGATCGATCTTGGGAAAGATGAATTTCGCCGCTGTGGCATAACTGGATTGTAACCATAGTAAACCTATTGATGTTTGAAACGGGGACGAATCCCATCACCTGGCGAAGGTGGTTGCCGACCATCAGCCAGAGCTTTGACAACATTTGGTATGCCATGTCCGGACCTGAGCTGCGACCTGGTGATTGTGAAGCTGACCAGTTTTTCGAACAGATCCTGGTAAAAGTCTGATCAGTTTACTCTTCAGTGATCCGAAAACTTGGTTTGTTTGGAGGATTTGAAACTGTGACCTGGGATGGTCTTGGAAGCAACACCCCTGTGCCCATGTGAGTTCCGCTCCAACGAGTGGCAAGGTGGTTTCGGGGAAACCACACCCATTTCCAAAACTGCTAAGGCAGCAGGGGTTCACCTGGCCCATCTCCCAATATGGGTATGGGTCAAAATTAGGTACCCCAATAATTGGATGGTGAATACTAAACTAGACTAACATCTGTGGTCCCCTAGGTCTTCCATTTTGACCCATCTCCCAATATCTCGCAGCTAAGGCTGACTCTCTTCGAGATTTCCACCACGGAGGGCTGGGTCGATGTCATGTACTCTGCGGCCGATTCCATGGGGCCCTACGTGCCTTGGGCCGCTGGGGGTTTGGATGGTGAACCTCCAAATTCACACAATGACCTGGAACACCTGTGGCTTCCCCTTCCGAAAAGGATCTACATTCCGAAATTTGGTGCGTGCTTTCCGTATCTTTCGAGTCATTTACTGGAAGGAGGAACATACAATACACCGCAAATCACTTCTTTTAATCTTTTTCTGCGCTATATGGCTATTTCTCTGGGTTTTCCGTGGGCAGATCTGCCGGTTGCAAGCCTCAGTTTATCTCAGTTTGTGAGGTGCAACCCAAGAGGGATGCCAACGAGACGCCTTTGCCTGAGATCAGCCAAGCCCTCCGCACGGAACCTCGGGAACCCCAAGCAACGTTGCCTCGAGGTTATGGGTGCCTTTCTTCATGATCTACCTGTTCTTCAGCAACATGTCACTGGCCTCAGGGGGCCCATTTTGTAACCAAATACCATCGGAATCGCCTGTCGAAGGAACCATCGGAAGAATGGGAGCCTCCTCCATGGTGGAGCCATATGCAAAAAGCCTGAAAAATCAACACACTGATGCAAAGGTCTTTCCCAAATTCACCACAATTTTCCCCCATTCACCAAGAGTTGGATTGCTCTTCACATCCATAGCAACCATTCTGGCGACATGTTTTATGTTTCAAAACAACTATTTCTATAGGCTTTTGGCTCAATCCCCATCTTTGTGGATGAATTCTCGATCTGTCGCTAGGTTCAGCCACAGAACTGATGTAGATCCCCAGATCCGCTCGATCCGATAGGTTCATCGTGAACTTGAGCGTGGGCGTCATTGTGGACAAGTTTATGGAGATGAAGCCGACCAGCAACAACGTCCGGGGCTTCTGCAAAATTCCGGAAGAAAAAAATCCCGTGGTTTCTGCCAAATCGCTTGGATTTATGATGATTTATGGGAATCCATGTTTGAATCTGGTAGGGTTTTGATCCACCGGCACCTTGCAACTGGGTACTTTTGAGGTTGTGAGCAACTCAAGCAGCATGCTTTGATGGCACGTCCAGTAGGATTAAATGATTAATTCATATGGCAGTGTGTCAAAACCTTGTACCCCTGGTGAACATCAAAATAGCTGGTAAATGGATGTTCATCCCCCTAAAAATGGTATTAATAGGTATTGATCCATACCCATATTTTCATCACCAACTTCACCATGGTTCTGAGATGTTCTGAGCATATCCTCCGGTGCGGCAGCGCATGGCAGCGCGTAGCGAGGTCGCTTTGACTGAGCCGCAGAAGAATTGGATCAACTGCATCACCAGCCTCTATGCCAGGTGGAACCTGCCATGTTTGGCTTCCAGGGTTGATAAATGGACGAGGGAAGAGATGTTTTCTGTTTGAAGAATACCACCCCAAAATTGGGTATAGTTGTTGAACTTCCATGAACCCCTATTTTATGGGGCTTATGAAGCCCCTATCGTTGCTGGGAAGTTACCACTGCAAGGGTAGAAATGGATGAACGGCCAACTGGACATTGAGGGACGGCAGTCGATAGCCTCGGACATGACCCCCCGACATGGCTGCTTTTGGAATGTCGATGTCACGGGGTGTTTTACTGTGAGGTCCATTGAGGTCCCATTGTAGTAACAGATCATTGTTTTTTTGGTTCATCAACAGGAGTCTATGCGTCTGGGGTTGACATTAATTATACAAACCCACCAAAGTTGTAGTTACATCATATCTCCAGCTTATACCAATTCATACCACACTATACCCACCAAATTCATCCAACTATTTTCAGTCTATCCCTACTGTAGGTTACCATTTAGCCATTTTGTCCCAGGCGGCAGATTGTGAACATGACGCCTGTCTGGCATGTGGCCAAGTGTGGCTCCGCAACCATCTGCAACCCACTTCCGAAGATGGTAAACCCAATTGACCCGCGCAGGTGTTTAGTCAAGAGGCGAAGACAGCCCATCTATCAAACTAAGAACAACTATTGCTTCTGTGATTTTTGGTAACCTGTTGTTGTGTTTTGTGTTTGCAGTGTTCACAAGTGTGAGATGACCGCTTCGCCAGAGTTTGCAGTTGTCAAGTTGGTGGGATAGGGCTATGAGGTTCAACACCCATCTTTGAGAGTGTCTTTCTATGCCAGGGATTTGCATGAGAAGCCAGCGTGCAGACGTCAAGTCTACTACTTCGTGCCCCGGGATTGGACTCGGATGGTACTTGTTCCCCCTGCAAAAGGTTGACATCTTTTTCTCAGCGGCAATCAATGGATGGCAAGAAGGGGTGCTAGGTGTACAGAAAATGTGATCTCAATCTATATAGGATCTACTGCTTTCTGCTGCCCATTGAAAGTGGGGCTTTCCAGGTTTACTATCTCTTTTTGTTGGTTCCTGAAAGTTGTCTTCTTACAAATCTACGTTGCAGCCAACTTCAGGAATTTTGGGGTACAGACCCAAACATGAACCCCGCACACCGAGAGCTGGGAGCAGGTATCGAGTCCGGCCTTTGAAACGTTCATCATGGGCGCCATTGTGGTGAACACGCTTTTCCTAGTCCCGAGCTCGGCAGATCGTCATTTTGACTGGGCTGGAAATTCTGCCGTCCGCCTTGAGGCTGCCAAGATCACGCCCACCCCCTTCGTGTGGTTCGATTCCTTCCTGGAAATCGTGAACTACGTGACGGAGCTCAGCGCAGCTGGGCGGTTCTGGGTTCGCCCTGGAGTTTGACACCAGGCGTTGCTGCTCTGGAATGAGAAGCTTTCAATATCTCAAGCTCTCAAATCGGACATCTGCTCAGAATCCAGAACTCTCATATTTTGGATGAGTTAGATCCCGTAAATCTTTGGGTGCCAAATATTAAGCCCAAACAGCTCAACACGTTTTCCCGTCATTTTGCGGCTCAGTTCCATCTTTGTATTTTTTTTGAGGTCTTTGCGGGCATTTTTACTGTGGAGTGCGTCTTGAAGCTCTTTGCGTTGCATGGGAACTACTGGGGTGCAGACCCTCAGGGGTTTGGAATAGCTGTGGGAATCTGGGGATGAGTCCGGGATGAGAAGGTCGGTTGACTAACGATGTGCAAAACATGGTAAAATCCGATAAGAAGCAGGATGCAGCTGGACTTTCTTGATGGTTTGTGATGTTTGTGGCTTCTGTCCGGTTGAGGTGTGACTGTCGAGTCTTTTGATGCCTCACAAAAAAATGCCGCTCAACAAGTGTTTGTCATCTTGACGATCTGAAACCATGCCATTTTGGGGGCTACCCAATCACTTCGCGCATTCCTGGCTGTGCTTCAAGACTCACCATTTGTTGTGGGTCGATTGCTGCCCCATGTTTGAGGGGTTCCGAATGGAGCACTGCTGGCACCAGGTTTATGAACTCGTGCTTGGTTTCACTGGTTTAATTGGGTAGGTCTCTATGTCAAACTCAAGCAGATAGTAACTTTTCGGGCAGCTCCCCTCAATTCATCAGCTGCTCCCCAATCATTCGCTGCGTGAATTCCTATGTACTGTTGCTGCTGAGCTTGTTGGGTTTTCTTCTCATTCAAAATATTGACTAAAAGCAGCCAACAAAGAACATCACCTACAACATACATTACAATGACCTCACTTTGTACATGATGGTGAATGTATGGGGTAAGTATCCCCATAAACGGTCTTCACTCAGCTTGGCGACGTATTATAATGATGGGATAGTTGCCTTAATGATTACTGATTCTTGAATCATATCATGATAATAGTAATTCACCAATGGGGTTGTTGTTTTTTTTTAAAAATAGAAATCATCATTCCGATGAATTGCTGGAGAATTATTGGTGATTTTTAATAGATTATAGTAATGGTATCATCCAGCATGATTCGGGAAGCATCCCTTCACCGCATTTACCGAACGCGACGAACGCGGAACGGAGGTGATCGCTGGAACATCTTCGATTTCAGCTGTGTGGCCGCATGTCCTGAAGATGATGGGGAATGAACAACAAGTGAACATAGGTAAACACATAGGAACAAGAAGTAAAAGTAGAAACAAAGAAGTAAACATAGAAAACTTGAGTGACTTCAGGATATCTCAGGGATAAACATTGCAATTTAAGGGATCAAAGTTGTTTCTTTTTCTCGTCTGACACACCAAACGGGTGCTGGGGAGTTTGCCACGGTATGGACGATGTTTGCAACCAGACTGTGAGTGCCACCAGAAGTTGATGAAAGTTGGTGATTTGATGATGATCTTTGATCCAAGACGGTTAAATTAATGTATATATATATATAGGTATATAGGTTATATAATCAGATAATTATATAATTATATATATATATATGTATTATATATTTATATACGTACAATGTGCTATAACGTTGATGAAAAGGATCTCCAAACAGACCATCCGATGATCCTTTAATTTTAGAGTTTAAACTTTTTGGAGTGGTTAGGTGGCCACTCTAGCTGGCATCATCATCAGCAAAGCGTCGAACGTCTGGGCACCTAGCGGCTGGAGATAATTCGTTTCAGATTGGATGTTGGGTTCCCAGAACATGACAAAACTGTCCAAAGAACCGATAATTAAAGCAATTCTTTGTCTATATGTTTGTTGTTTAGGCTTTTGCAGCTTGAGAAGGGAGAAGTTTTGATCGGAGGTTGCCTGTTGCGACATGACGTCGATGTCCACAACGTCGGTCGAGTACGAAACAAAAGCTTCCCACATAGCACAGCTGCTGGTTGGGGTTTCACTTTTCCATCCTTGGAGATAGGATCCGAAATGTCCATTGGCGGTCAGAACGAAAGAACTAAAGATTCGGTATGAAATTGATACCCTCTGGTAAACTAACATAACTATGGAAAATCACCATTTTCAATGGGAAAATCCACTATAAATGGTGATTGTCAATAGCTATTTTGACATAACCAGAGGGTATGCCCAAACATCAGCACGAGTCGTGACGAATCGTCTCAGGACATTCACCAGGCGTTTGACCGACCCCCGCCTGATGCCCTGAGGTTCGCATTGATCCCATCATCCAGGTGATTCGCATCTTCCGCGTTGCACCCGACTCAGAAAGGCTGCACATTTTGGACATTTGAAGATCCCAAAATTCCGGAGATGGCACAGATTTCTCATGATTTTTTCCACTTTTTTCAAATGGTTTTCAGGGTTGGTCAAGGGCTGAGTGGTGGTTTTGGTGAGGTTTAGAATCCTGGGATCAGCGAATTTGGGACTTCACATCTACAGCAGATGGTTTGTGACCTTGTTTGTGACAATTCGTGGCTGGCAGATGTTGATTTGGGAATGGTTAAAACATGTTTAAAAGTTCGTAAAGTTCGTATTTGTGACAGAAGATGCAGTGGTACTGGGATTGAAGATGGCCTTTTTTGGGGTTCCAAAACAGCTACGATCACCATACCCGCCCCAGCCATCACCACTGGTTCCCAGGCTCGACTCTTCCGATTGTTGCGATTTCTGAAGGGCCTGTGCTGCTGGCTGATTGAGCGGCCTGTGCGTTGGGAATGCAATGCACATTGCACATGTATACCAATGGATATGGACATGGAGCATATGGAGCCAAAAGTCCCTAGAATTTTACTGCGAGTTCAGCAGGGACTTCCTTTTAGATGACTTACTTTGGCCTGCAGATATGCGTGTGAAGGGTGTTTTCTTCAAAGATGCACACATTTCGGACCTGCTTTTGCTCCGCAAAAACACCATCAACTCAAGCATCCGGCCGTTTGGACAACAGGTCTCCACGCCATGCCACTAATTTTTAGTGCTGGAGTGGAAAAGTGCCAGGAACAAAATCTTCATGGCGCTGCTGATGTCCTTACCGAAGCTGATGAATGTCTTGCTGATTCTCCTCTTGTTGTTGATCCTCTACAGCCGGACGCCCCGGCGGTGCTTTCCAGGGCTTTCCAGGGGACTTTCAACGAGAGAAGTTTCCTCATCCGTACTGGTATAATGATGGATAATGTGTATCATCATTAGCATGGTCATTATCATTTCTGTATCATTATGAATTCAATGCATGGAGATTATCAAAATCTATGGACATCAACACTGACAGCCATATCAACATCAACATCAATATCAACATCAATGTCCATACCACGGTCGATGTTATAGGACTGACAATGATATTAGCGATAATCGTCATCGTCATCCTCGTCATCATTGTCATCATCATTTGGAGGTTTCCTGAAATGGAGGGGGGTACCCCAAATTATCCAGGTGATGGATGACCATTTGGGGGTTTCCGGGGTTTTCCATAAATGGGGCATCCAATAGCTGGATGGTTTATAAGGGAAAATCCTACTAAAATGGATGATTGGGGGGTAGCCCCATTTCAGGAAACCTCTATTTTAGTATTGAAACAACTGGTGACGACTGGGGATCATCCCCCATGACTTTAAAACCGGAAACGCCGAGATCTGCCGAGGCATTCTGGGCGTGAGCTTGTTTGCCACCACAAAGCTGGGAGACACCCTCAATGTGCACGCGTCATCCTGGCCCGGCTTGCGATGTCATGTTCCAAAATTGGGTACCCTACGAGGCCATTGAAAAAACACGGGAAAACAATGGAACAATACCCCCCTGGTAAACTAACATAGCTACGGAAAATCACCCATTTTAAAAGGTCAATCAACTACAAATGGTAATAGTAATTTTCAGTAGCTATATTAAATTACCAGAGGGCATGGGAAGCCCCGAACACCCTCCATGGTTTCTCATATTTCTTCCCAGACATTTTAGCAACTCTTGGGCCCCGCCAGGAACTTCCAGAATTTCATCGTGGCCTTCATCACACTCTTCCGGGCTTCGACTGGCGAGGCACGCGGATGCGGTTTTGAAACACAGATGATGACTGTTTCACTTGGGGTTTTACGGAGAATGAACCAATTTATCCCTTTTGAAGATCGGGAAGTCGCCAACAAAATGGAGACATCAAGTGTCATTAGGTGATTCCAAGAATGCGGGATACGGGCTACTTCAATTCATGGCCATATTTTGGTTCGAAACATGGTGATTGAACCATGAATTTCTTTTATCATTTTTTTTTGAGAGGACCCCGTATGGATCATACCTGTTTTGCTGTTCCCCAATAAGTTTAAGACATGTGACACCATACTTGACATGGTATCCACTTGCTGGAACAACTCCGATGAAGTGAAAAAGGGTGGCGCAAAGACGGTGCCAAGGTTCCGACCATTTTCCCAGATGGGAATTGAAGCTTTCCTGCCATTTGGCCACTTAATGGAATTTTGTTGAAACGCCTTTGGTAAAACCCAACTTTTTGAGGTCCCATCATGCCAAATCATTGATCACAACTTTTATGGCTTCCCTAATTTCTCAGACTCGGCCATCGGTGATTTCTTGAAGCTGTGACGAGGCATGGAACGAGATCATGCACGAATTAGCAATTTCTCAGGCCGCGGACGGATGTTGGAATTTGAGCTTCTTGAGCATTTTGCAAGCTGGAAACGTTTGGCGATTTTTGGCAATTCAAGGAGGGTGTTGAAAGTGAAAGGACTGATCTCGAGACTTGAAACGCACAAAATCGAGTCGGAAAGGGCAAATTCGATGTTTGTCAACACAGTTTGGGTCACTAGTAACTAGTATATATGGTCACTGTTTTTGAAGGCAGGCTTCGATAGCCAAGGCTTTTCTCAACTGAAGCAAGGTGAAACTTCTCAGCAAATCAATGCCCATTTGACCCTGTTGCTTGATACCTACCTGTGTTCAACAGGACTTGTGACAATCACCCGCTGTGGAACATCATGGAACATCTAAACATCAACTAGTCGGCGGTTTCTGCTTAGCTGATCTTAGCTGTATATGGCTTTGTCATCCCTAAAAATCCATCGGTTCATCCTATGGTTTTCCACAAGAAAACACAATTTTTTTTGGCTTCCCGGAGGTCGTCACCTATAGACAGGGTGACTGGTGCTCGCCCACCGACCTCTTTGACACGGACAGGAAGTATGAGGTCTGCCACCGGTGGTGGCTGAAACAAACGGTTGCAACATGGGGGTTTCCATAAATGGGGGTACTTCAATAGCTGGATAGTTTATAAATGGAAAGTCCTGTTAAAGTGGATGATTTGGAGGTACCCCTATTTTGGGAAACCTCCACATGGGAGCAAGACAGGGATAGGTGGTCAAATGCAATTTAAATGAAGAAAGGGTGGGAATAGAGAAAAGCAACCACCACGGTACATGCCATACAAACAGCAAACATCTGTTATGGCCAATGTAAAGGGATATGCTCGGACAACACAACCAGAAAACACGGGATTTCCATGGTTCATTTCAGTAGGATGACCTTCCTCACAGGTGCTCAAAGAGAAGTGCCTCATTGACAACCCAAACAGCTGCGTGGGGAAATCACAGCTGCGGCAGAAGGAAACTGATGATTGGATGCGATGCAAGATCCAAACATGGTATGTATGTGCGGAATGTAATGTACACAATGTAATGTCATGTCATGCCATGCAATGCAATGCCATGCCATGTAATGTATGTATGTACATATAATATATATATATATGTATGGCACATATATATATATACATACAGTATATATATATATACATATACATACAGTATATATATATATATACATACAGTATATATATATATACATACAGTATATATATATATTTACACATGATATAAAAAATATGTATATGTGTCCACAGACAGTCTATATGCTGTACTGGTGCAGTCAGCACACCAAACTTCAGTTTGGACTTCCTCCCTTATGCTGCCACCCCTTCCGATGTTTTTGTTTGTCGGTGCATCTCCGGATCTAAGGCCCAAAACCCATATTTCTCGTTCATCTTCTGGGTCGCACCCTCAGCTACGGATCACTGGGCACTGTGGAACTTGCCAAACTTTTAGCATTTTACCCAACATCTCAGAAAATTCAGAGGTTATTTCCAGTTGCTAAGCAGTGAAACTCCAATTATATATATATATGTATATATAGCTGACAGGCTGAGACCCGGCTCGATCTTTGCAGCTCAGGTGACCTACACCTTGCTCATCACCTTCATGGCCTGTTGCCTCAGCTATGTCCTGACCATCAAAGGATATCAAAGGTCTTAAGTACTCCCATATTTTTTGTTTGACAACTAGGAATGAGCAATTTTGTGATATTTTGTGGGGGATTCTGCAAAGTTTGAACCTCTTACAAAAGTACCACTTGGTATCTTTTGTTGAGCAGTTTCCCTTCTGAGGTGATGAACTTGGTCATTGCCGTCATTTTGGAAGGCTACGAGGCTTGGGTTCTCTGGGTCTTTTGTTTTGTGTACTTTATGGACATTTATGGAGATATGAAAACTCAGTTTTAGTACAGACAATGAGCTAGGGGCCCTTTTCCCATCGGACAAATCAATGTCACCGGCGGCACATGATGCGTGGATCTCCTGATGGAACCCCCTCTGCATGCCCATGATCGCTTCCGACACACTGGATTCCCTTCTCATATTGACCCATTTTGTGGCCATTCAAAGAGGGTTTCGTGGCGTGCGAAACGACGATCCACCGCTTCTACGAAGGATGGAAAGGAGAGCCCAGCCTCTGAAGTCGTGGACGTCTGCGTGAAGGCGAGGGACGGAAAAGATGGTGGGAGGCGGTCGTATGTGCCTTGCGTTGAGGAAGAGATGTGAGGAAGTTTGCTGTTGAGGGTTCAATCAGGACTCAACATATTTCTATTTATATCATGCATTCATACTTTTGCTTTGTATGTGGAGATGAATATATTGAGTCACAATAGTCTTGTGTGAAGCAGAAGTATCTGATCTTTTGAATCTGCAAGATGTCAACTCTTCAAGTTGCCTCCTCAATTGTCGCCTTTCCATGCTTGCAGTTGTGGTTGAAGCATGACCCTGATCATCGCATGTGCTGGCCTCAAAGATGGGTACTGTTCGAGCCATTTCGAGCCCCTTGTTCCCTTGGTGCAACAGGGCGGTGAAGGTTCCGAATGAAGTACGATGTACATCTCAGGTTGAGTTTGTCAATCAGATCGAGAGAATACCCGTTGAAAAATCGCTGGTTTTCCATCATTTTCCCAAGATTTCAATCACTCGATTTTTCCATTTCCCCACCTTGAGACCAACCCGCAGCCGCTCCATTTTAAGGTCGTTGCCTCTGGGCCAAGCTTTGAATTTCATCAACAAAGCCTGGGGCCTCGATTCGTCTTCGACTCTTCGACTCGTCTTCGACGATGATAACTGGGGGTACCCCCATGACTTAGGAAACCCCCAGACCCCCAAATAGCCATTTTGAATCAGAAAAATGGTGATGATCAATCCGGGATCGGGGATGCTCTACTTTGAGACAGACTGGAAAAATGCGATGATGGCGAGAGCTAGTGTTAAGAATACCACATCATCCACCTCACCAACAATATTGACCTATAGTCGTTATCACATCAAATAAGTGGAAATAGGTGGAAATTCAAAAACATACCACATGTTAATATTAACCAACCGATCAAACGGTCATTTTTGAAATATGTGGAACACCATCCATTAATTTTGATGGTGAATTTCTATTTTGATGGTCATTTTGATGGTAATTTTGATGGTAACACAGGTGTTCACCTTTGACCTTCGACTCATCCCTTGCTTTTCAGGGTGACCCATCCCATGCTGCGAGGCATTGCGTGAAGTCGAGGGACAGCAGCTCGGCTATGGTCCAATGGTAGGTTTGTCGCGGTTTCGATTGTTTGGTCACTCCCAAAAAAAAGTTTAGAGTTGATGATGTTACGTTGGTGATGGGGTGGGGTGGGGGTGGGGTGAGGGTATGGCAATGGATGCGGCGCAGAACAAACATGCGCGGAAACAATTCACAGAAATTGGCTGCCATGAGCAATTTGTTTCATGGTTGAAGTAGTTTTTGGAAACTGTAAAAAAGGGCCTGCAGAGCTCGATGCGCAGTTACAAGGGGAAGTGCGAGCAGAGACCCTTGAAAAAACCAGGCGCCTCTCAGCGCCGTTCCCCAGTAGTTAATACTTATAATTATAATTAGTAGATGTGAGTTTTTATAAGTTTTGAATTTTAAAAACCAAAAGGTGGAAAAGGCATAAAAAGCTTTCAACTTATCACTCTTCTAGTAGGATTGCGTAGCCACTAAAATCTAAACAGGAGTTTTTGAGCCCGTGACACATAGACAAGGGGATTCTGAGGAATCACTAGGAGGATTCTACAGTACCCACTGGGGATATTTTCATGAACAGAAGTGGGGAATCATGGGGATGCAGTCTCATTGCTTCTTCAACCAAGAACCTATTGGTACAAATATGACTCCTTACTGTACTAGAGACATTGAGATATCACTACTGTAATGGGTATCATTCACAATTGGGATACCCCCCGATCATCATGGCAATGGACAATATCCCATTTATAGATTCGATTTCCTCATTGAACAATTCCCCTTTTTGGCGGATTTTCAATTGCCACGTTTCTTCACCAGAGGGTACCCAAAAAAGATCACAAAAAAATGCTACTGCTAGAAATGACTGGCATTTGTGTCTCTCCGAGGCCTTGAGGTGTTGACCCAAATGTAATGACCAAAGCACGAGGGTCAGAATGCCTTGGACGAATGAATAAACATATGATAAAATATGCATAATTACGCCTTGATATATTTACTTATAACCAACAGGAACAACGTAACAATTCGCTTGGGATCGTTTGTAATCTACAAGTAGATTCGGGCCATCCAATTTCGCATAATGATGTTACGGCCACATGGGGGGTGGGTACCACGCCAGGGTGATCTGACTGTGCACATGTGTCACAGGCTGACAAAGGCTGACAAAGGATGATTGGTTAGGAAACCAGGAAGCTATCAGTTGGGACGTCCATTGGTTTAGAGTGACGTATGAAACATGTTGAAGATAGGCAACCAGGTCCAGGACGGCCATACCAAAAATTCCTCATACTTTGATTCCCCCATCGTTGGGTCGGCGTTCACTTCTAAGATTTGTTGATGGTTCATCCCATTCCTGGGGGTATACCCAATAAAAAACTCCAATTGGGGAGTGGTTGATTGTTGGCACCTCATGCGACGGCTCACGGCATCACGGCACCAAGGGGCAATGATCCAGTACCTGCAGGTGGGAGCAGTTGTTGTGCAGAATTCTGCAGATTTGCAATATTGACACCATGGATGTAATCGGGATATGATAGGGATATGATACATGATATGATTGGAACATTCACCCTTGTGGCTATGTAATTCTTCGGCACCTAGGAGCGAACGGTAAGGAGCTATGGGTATCCATATTCCCAAAGGATTACGGTTTCCCAGCCGCATTTTGGAAACTTCTCTCTGTATCCCCCAAGTTTGGAAATCTGATGTTCCAAGTAGACATTTGCCTCTGTGTTGTTTCCTTTTTTTGAATCCGCAAGTTGGGCTGCGGTGCGCGTTGACAGGTGGTCCCAATTCCTTTAGTGCACTGCAGGCTGGAAGTCATACGGTGGACCCACCACTGAGCAAGGGTTTCGTCTGAAAATAGGGAATGCAAAGAACATGAATCATGGGAGTATATCATAGTTTCAACTGAAAATAGTGAACATAAGGCATAGGGAATCACTTTTCCTCTAAAGAACATGCGAGTTTTGGGGTATATCATACTTTCAACAATTTTCAGACATCCCTCACCCGCATGTCCCCATTTGGTCTCAGAGCCTGCCTGACAGTCTCTGCCCATGAAGTATGTGGCTGCGCTAGACGTGCAGGTGGTGGCTGCCAGTCACAGATGGGTGTTTTGTCACAGATGGTACCCCAAAAACATCCAAAAACCCATGGTTTTTCTATAATCAAAAGACACCATCTTGGAACGATCAAAAATAGGTTTACCATTGTGGGAAACCTCCCAGATGATAGTGATGCTGGTAGCAATGGCTGAAGCCTGATATGATCTTGGCAACTTAACTTACGAAAGTCGCTAAAAAGGCACCCAGGACTGAGCACTTGATTCTCTGTCACACCTCCTGGCTGCCAAATTTCATAGCTTTGTTTGGAAATAGGCCACCCCCAAAAAATCCAAAATCCAAGGGTTTGTCATCATTTTCCCATCAAAATAGCCATCGCCGATGAATCCCAGCATTTTTGGAGAAGCCACCGGGCCACCGCTCGTTTTGTCAAGCGCAGGTGGGTGAGAACGGCCGCGTGCATTTCATCTCGGCCTGCAAGCAAGTCATGCGCTTCGTCTGCCTGGGCGATGACCTGGTGCCCCCCGACACGCTTTGGGACGGTTTCCCAGGGCGGTGGGAGCTCAGGTAGCTGTTGGATGGGCCAATTCATAGCTTCAGTTCTTGATTCCTGGGAAATCGAGCAACAGAAAGTGGAGGATGACTACAGGGGTTTCCTACAAAATGGGGTGACCCCAAGTTATGACCCAAGCTATTGGTACTGTATTATTTTGGTTTAAGAATGTTTAAGAGGGATCCCCAACTTTTTTCCAACGATGAAACCACAATGGTTCAGGTCCTTTTTTAACGATGTCGTGCCAGGCCAGTCTCGAAGACCTAGAGACGGTAGAGGAGAGGATGGAGCAAAAACAACGAGATAAGCTCAGAAGGTCCTGGGACGCAGATCTCAACATGGAAGCAACGGAACTATGGCGGGATTTCATGGGAAAAAGACACAGGAATGAACATTTCATCATATCTGAGAATTAATGAGATTTTTGATGGGGATATCATCTGGGAATTACAGGAAATTGATAAATTATACAGTTACATCATATGACATGTGGGATTTTTCACCATCAGAAAATGGGATATTATAGTGGTTAAGTGTGGTTCACTAGCCAGTTTAGAGGGATTGAAGTCAAAACGGGATTGACCATCTGATACCCGGGCATGACTTCCGATACCTCAAACGCCATGCGAGTTTCCCAAATTTTGGGGTCCCCAATGGATTGGAACTGCGGTTCTAGGGAGCAGTGAGACGTTCGGGTTGATACAAATGCGCTTGGTAGTTTCCATCATGGATTGTGGTAATCCCCAATATATTGGATAGTTTATAACCGCATATAGTCATCAACCAACAGGGGTTTTGAACACTGCTCATGTATTTTCTGGGTTTTCACCCCAATTTTGAATGCCAGAAAAAACGTTTCGTGCCCCTGATCTCGTATTTTTACCCGCAGCCAAGGTGTTTGTTTCCGCTTAAGCCAGGTGTACCACTTGAGGGTGGTCAAGAGATTTTGAGGTATAACTCAAAACTGAGTTGTTTGAGTAATGTATATATATATATATATGTGTTATATATATATAGATATGTATATTCTATCATCATCCTGAAGTAGATAGACTATGAGATTTTCGAACATATTTCCATGTTCGTGAGGATGTTTATTCCCAAAACAACCAGATTCTATCTACTCCAGATACATATAAACTATATATATATATATACATAAATGATGGATCTGGTTCCCTCCAGGCTGGTGGAGAAGAGCGAGCTCAGGAACCAAGGGAAACTCCCGTCGCTCGGATCGATGGTTAGACTTTGTTTGGCTGGTTGGAATGCATTGATGGCTAGATGCTTTCTGGCTGGTTTGAATTGATGTTCTAAGAATGGGGTACCCCTAAAATCTAGTGGTTGATCCTCCATTTCCTGACTAAAGTTGACATTTTGGGATATCAAACATCCAGGGATGGCCCACTGCTGGAGTGAAAAGGCCATTATGCTCCATTTCCGGACCCGTGTAGGGGTCGGGCAGGTCCCCAAAAAGATCGAAGCTCCCACAACTATTGGGCCATTGAAAGTACTCAGGGGCTACCCGCGACCAAGGAGAGATGGCTTGATGGAGGGGTTGAGTTTTGCCGGCCGCGGACCCAAGGGCTGAGTTCCTGATGTGCTTGGTATCGTCCAAACGATTTTGCCAACTTGAGATATTGCCATGATTTGTTTAACAGAGAGAGAGAGAGAGAGGGAGAGAGGGAGAGAGGGAGAGAGGGAGAGAGGGAGAGAGGGAGAGAGGGAGAGAGGGAAAGAGGGAGAGAGGGAGAGAGGGAGAGAGGGAGAGAGGGAGAGAGGGAGAGAGGGAGAGAGAAGATGAATTCTTTGCTGATGGCTGAGTGATGCTTCGCAGCTTCGCAGCTTCACATCAGTTGTCTCAGTTTTGACGTTCGAAAAACCCATCCGGCTTCACTGAAACACCAACATGGGGAAATTACTTCACCATATTTCACCGAAGTGACTATACTGTTCTTTGTCTAACGGCGCAAAAATGCATGGGTTTCTCCTTTCTTCACCGTTTTATCTATTTCAAACTGCCAGAAAATACCCCATTTTTCAGATAGACCCAAATGTCATATCGTTGCCCCGTTATATCCCATTCTACCCTGTGATATCCCCATCCCCAATCCTGTCACCGAGGCAACAAGAGTGCCAAGGGTGCGAAGCTACCAATGGCAAACCTGAAAGAGGAGGTGTTTTCGATGGGATTTTCGGTCCACGAATGGCGTTTTTTTTTTCTGTAGCCATAGTTTTTTCAGCCATGGATGGGATAACCCCACTGAATGGGGACATACTAATTGGGATGATCCTCCAAGCAGCGCCTTGGTCAGAAAGGGTCAGAAAGGGGAGCCGTGTTTGAGTTGGAGCAGAAAACATCGTGGTGACTTTATGCACCAAGAAAAAATCTGGGGAAATGGGACCCGACCAAGAAAATTATGTTGTCAACCTGCAAAACAATGAAGTTCCTGGTTCTTGGGTTCAAACTTGTTGAATCTGTGTGTTGTAGCTTAGTGACTCAGGCACGAATTTGAATGTGGCGTGCGCACGGTTGAGTCCAAATCTGTCGGATGTACCAAACAACGGTGCCCGCAACCAAGCATGAATGCCTCACTTACTCAACAAAGTGCGCAGAATGAGATAGCCACTGTCATAGGGATTTTAACATGCTTTAAACCGGCCTATAATTAGATGATTAAACATGACCTTCCTGTGTCTCGGTTAATCTGCTTGGGTTGAACCCTTTGGGGAATTGAAACCTTCAACAGTACCTGACGGTCAGGTTGCCGCTCTGAAGCTGCAAACAGCAAGCAGCCCTGGAAAAGAAGCCGTGGTAGCAGGGACTATGGTTGACACTTGTTGATTGGAATTGCTGGTCCAGCTGGGGTTTTACTACCTAGTTTGGACATGCTATCAATATGTATCAACATTATAACTATTAAGTCAGACACTGGCATCTGACGTCAACACTTCCATAGAGCCGACTCTGGCCCAGGCATGGCACTCTGTGCTCAAGGGCAGAAGTCCCAAAGCACGGCACCAGGTGACGATGGGTCCAGGGGGGCGAGCTGGGAAAAACATATCGCTGTTGCCGGGGCCTGGGGGCCTGAAACTCATCGATCCATTCGGAAGTCACAGCAGACATCCGGATCCCAGAATCATTCTATGGGATTCACAGCTGGTTAATATATGGTTAATATATGGTTAATATATGGTTAATATCAGCTGAAATAGAGGCAGCATAGACATTTCTTCTCACCCAAAACTGCAATTCTCGGTCGGAAAAAGGATGGAAAAGGCACATTCATCGCGGTCACGCTACTGGCAAATGCTACCGGAAGATTCACCATGTTCCAGTTTCAAACCTATCAAAGTTTCTCAAAATGGGACACCCGGATCCACCAGGATTCCTTGATAAAAGATGATAAAAGTGTAAAGTTGCAGTTCAACTGGGCCGAAGAAGTCCCTGTTTGCAGGGATCGACGTCATCATCCAAGGCGGGTGGGGCGGGGGGAAAAGCGTGAGTTTCATGGCGCCACACCCAAAGATTCATAGTCTGTGTCTGACCCCAAATTCTCAGGGCTCCAACCTGCCAATTGGTAAATGATCGTGGTAAATGATCGCCACAAGGGGGGGAATCCGTGAATTTACCTCTTTCTTTCCCCCATTTTTCTCGTTGTATCTGGGGTGCACGGGTCTGAGCGGCCCAGGAGGAGCCGAAAGCGGAAGTGACCGAGACACAAGTGACAGTGCAGCCGCGGGCCCAGAAGTGGGTTCTCCCATCATTTCTGAAAATGGGAGATTCACCCCCCAAGTTACAGCCAGAATTATAGCCATATTGGAGGTTTCCTGAAATATTTTTGTACCCCAATAGCTGGATGGTTTACTTCATGGAAACTCCGAAAATAACATGGATGATTTGGGGGTACCCCCATGACTTAGGAAACCTCCATATTAACCACTGGAGTTGAGGGTACCCAGGTCCGAGCCGGATAGCCCTGTTGGTGGCATCGGCCAGGTGCGAGTCATTTGTTGGGATGGAAGATGTGGGGTTCGTTTTTTTTTTTCCCCTGGAAAAAGTGAGGATGTTTTTTTTATGTTTTTTCCAACAAAAGGGGAATTTACAGTAAACTCCAAGATACTGCCGGGCGTGATGATTAGACACTTGATTTTCTCAAGCCAAGATGAAGAATATGCCCATATCTCGCCTTCGAATATGTCACGCCGGCCAAAAGGATCACCAACATGGTATGGTGTATGGGTATGGGGGCATATGATGTTGAACCGGCTGGTCTGTACCATTTTTTTGTTTGGCTTCCCCAAAATGGCATTATTGGGGCCCAAACCCAGTTGACATTTTGGGGACGGGCGACTTAAGGACCAATCAAAATCCATTTTGAGGATTTGGCAACGCTGATGGCGTTTCCACTGATGAGTGTTGAGACTATTCCGAGAAGGGTCAGTGACATTTCACAGCTTAGCAAGAGCTCACAACTAACCATCTTATAGCCAATTGGTGTCCCGGAACAACCAAGGAATTGGACTGTTGAACAGCCTGGAAATTCCATGGATGATTTACCGACTGAAAACGAATCACTATGCTATACTGTGGCCCCGGACCAACAGTTGATTGGTGGTTTGGGTCGGTGCCTCGCAATACCTCAGGTCGCGATTGTTGCAATGTCATCGAACAAAAACGGGGTCTCAGGGTTCTGAAATCAAAATGGACTGAATCGCCAATGATTTTCATTTACATATGAATGGGATTGAATGGGGGCATGAATAACCACCAAAAGCATAGGATTTCCCCATGCGCAAAAGACATGGCTCTGTGGGCATCATCCTTCCGGTCGCGCAGGACGCGCATGGCCCCTACTGCAAAGAGCCATTAGAGGAGGAGAGCTGCTGAGATGAGCCAAGGAAGTGGAGTAGCCAAGTGGCCTTGGTAGTTGACAGTGTCTGTTTTTGAATCACCAAAGCTATGTTCATTTTTGACATAGATTGGATTTTGTTACTCAGTGCTGGTGAAGAGCTTTCATGTAGTTGAGTGTCATACGTAAGTCCGGTGAATGGCTTCGAACCCTCTGTAGTTTTCAAGATACCCTCTGATAATGTATCCTGGCAACTGAGCATTCCCTATTTACAGTACGGATGATTCCACATGAAGATGCGGATTTAAAATTGCCAGGTTTCTATGTAAGGCGGTAGGCTATGTCTAATGATCACAGGCCGGGCAAAATTTGTTGTGTCAAGAGTGGAGATTTTGAAGATTGGGCGCTGCGGGTTAGACCCACATGGGTTTGCAATGGCAAATTATACCCCCAAATCATCCCAAAATTAAGATGGCTAATCTTTGATGATCCAGAAGGGAATCTACATACCAAGCCATCGAACTCGGTTACCGATCTACATTTTTGTACAGTCACAGTTTCCCTGAGTTGGCTGGGGGGTAAGGGGGGTAAGTGGGGTAAAACCCACATGATTATATACATATACATATACACATACACACATACACACATACACACATACACACATACACACATACACACATACACACATACACACATACACACATACACACATCCACACATACACACATACACACATACACACATACACACATACACACATACACACATACACACATACACACATACACACATACACACATACACACATACATACATACATACATACATACATACATACATAGATACATAGATACATAGATACATAGTAGTTATAATATATATATATATACATATTTATATTAGAACTGGGTTGTATTATATTATGGTTCAATGGTTCCTAACCACTTACGATTCCTAGGATGCACAGCCGATGTTGCTGTGCAGCCAACGGCCAGGACCCCATGCCGCGGGACAGGTCTCATGATCCACCGGGTGACAGTCCAGAGGCGGGATATCCACTGTGGTAAACTGACATAGGTACAGTAGAGATGGCCATTTAGTTCGTTGATTTAACTACTCAACAGACTCAACATGGTGATTTTCCGCTGTGCAATAATTGTAATAGACTAAAAAAAGACTCGGGATCTTGAAAGGGTTCATGTTTCTGAAGGATGTAAAGTGGATGGGTCTCAAAGCTAAACACTCTGCATAAAAGCGGTAGGCCATTGAGATCAGAGATGGGGACGGCTGGTGATCGCGAGAAACCAGCTAGTCCATTGCCCGCCCTATTAGCAAGCGGTTGAGTTGGGTATTCCTATCCATTGTACTGTACCCACATTGTACCCGTGGTTCAACTCATTGCTTCTTTGTTGGTTGCGCTTCTACACCCATTGTAACCAGTTGAGCGTTGACCAAAATGTGTGCTATAAATTCATTGCTTAGTTAGTTATAACTGTTTTAAATGGGAGGGCCATTTATTTAGGTTTTTTTTTTTTGTTTAGGGATTTTTTTTTGGATTTCTTCCTGCTTACTCTATTGCCTCCTGCAGTGCTTCTCTGCTTCTTTGCTTCTATTCCTTTTTTTTGCTTTTCTTTGCTTTTTTGCTTTTTTGCTTCCCTTGCTTTTCTTTGCTTTTTTGCTTTTTTGCTTTTTTGCTTTTTTGCTTTTCTCGCTTTTCTGCTGTTCTTTGCTTTTTTGCTTTTCTTGCTTTTCTTTGCTTTTTTGCTTTTTTGCTTTCCTTGCTTTTCTTTGCTTTTTTGCTTTTTTGCTTTTCTCGCTTTTCTGCTTTTCTTTGCTTTTTTGCTTTTCTTGCTTTTCTTTGCTTTTTTGCTTTTCTGCTTTCCTTGCTTTTCTTTGCTTTTTTGCTTTTCTCGCTTTTCTGCTTTTCTTTGCTTTTTTGCTTTTCTTGCTTTTCTTTGTTTTTTTGCTTTTTTGCTTTTCTTTGCTTTTTTGCTTTTCCATGAGGTGTGGAGCAACATCTTCTATCCATCTATATCCATCTATATCTATCTATATCTATCTATATCTACGTATCTATATCTATCTATGTCTATCTATCTATCTATCTATATCTACATCTATGGCTGTATCTATATATCTATATATCTATATATATCATATATCTATATAATTATCTATATATCTATATCTCTATATATATATATATATCTATATATATATATCTATATATATATATCTATATATATATCTCTATATATCTCTATATATATCTATATATATATCTATATATTTCTATATATCTCTATATATATCTATATCTAGATATCTATATACATATATATCTATCTATCTATATATCTATCTACCTATCTATCTATCTATCTATCTAATTATCTATCTATCTATCTATCTATCTATATCTACATCTATGGCTGTATCTATATATCTATATATATCATATATCTATATAATTATCTATATATCTATATCTCTATATATATATATCTATATATATATATATCTATATATATATATCTATATATATATATATCTATATATATATATCTCTATATATCTCTATATATATCTATATATATATATATCTATATATTTCTATATATCTCTATATATATCTATATCTAGATATCTATATACATATATATCTATCTATCTATATATCTATCTACCTATCTATCTATCTATCTATCTAATTATCTATCTATCTATCTATCTATCTATATATCTATATCTCTCTATATATATATACTATATATCTATATATCTATATAAATATCTCTATATATCTATATATCTCTCTCTATATATATTTATACCACCATATATCTATATATCTGTATATATCTATATTTCTATATGTATATATACATATATCTTTATATCTATATATCTTTAAATCTATATATCTATTTATCTATATATCTATATATCTATATATATATATCTGTATATATATATATATCTACCTAAAAGGTTTGCATTATCATGCGGATGATATTCAAACCCCAAGCCAACCCTGAACCACACCTTATATAAATAGATCTTAAACCAACTCGATGATAACATCAAATGAAACTATTGTGCATCGTTGTGCCTTAACCTACATTCCACATGTTTCCAAGGTGCATGTCGTGTAGTATATACACCTTGAGTATCACATTCAACCTAGCACCTTGCATGTGAAAATAGGTGTTTCCAATCTGCTTTGGGGGGGAGGCGCTGCGCCCTCCCCCCAATCCCCCCCTCCCGTTTTTTTTAATTTAAATTCAAGCTTGCACACATTTCAATACACTACTTTGGTTAGAATATATATATATATACATTGTATATATATATATATTGTATATATATATATTGTATATATATATATATATTATATATTGTATATATATATATTGTATATATATATATATTGTATATATATATATATTGTATATATATATACAACACTAACAACACTAACAACACTAACACTAGC
Source organism: Cladocopium goreaui (assembly GCA_947184155.2). Lineage (NCBI taxonomy): Eukaryota > Dinophyceae > Suessiales > Symbiodiniaceae > Cladocopium > Cladocopium goreaui. Next base: position 230,846 of record CAMXCT020000071.1, on the reverse strand, counting down.
AACACTAACAACACTAACAACACTAACGGTAACAACAACAACAACACCAACAACAACACCACCAACACCAACACCAACAACAGTAACAGTAACAACAAACAACTGTTGGAATGTCAGCCTTCAGCTCCAAAATCCTGCAAGTACTGTGAGGAATGTAGCTGTAAAATGTTGCACATACGGTGGAAATGCAGATTCCAGCTCAAAAATGCTGCAAAGAGCATGGAAAATGGACAGAACATGCTGCAAACTGTTGCAAATACCGTGGAAAATACAATGGAAAATGAGAGGTTCGAACTCAAAACCGTTGCACATACCGTGGAAATGGCAGTTTCCAGCTCCAAAATGCTGCAAATAGCATGGAAAATGGTGAGAACCGGAAATCCAAAAAAAATTCCCCAAACTAAAAAAAAAAAAAAACCCAAACAATTTCCTACCCATTTTAAATGTCTCTAATTATAGAGATTCTACTACAGTTAGTTGGCTTATGGGGGATGATTCGACTCAGTTGCGACCCCACCTCCACGTCGTGAACGACCGTGAACCGAGGGACCTGCTGGAGAATGAGCTGGCTGCAGCAGCGGCTGCGCCGGCCGCGCCCCTTTTTTTAGACGAAATCTGCACGTTTCTTGCAGAATTCAGGCCGTTTCACGGGCACCGACTGGTGATTTTTTCAGATTGTCAGAATGACCAGTTGCTGGTTACCAGCTGAACCAGTTGAAGTCACGAAAGCTGGTCCACGTGCCATTGTCACCTGTGAGATGGAGCTTCCTAGATGAAAGCTAACCCGTCTCGTGTTTAACGTCCGGGGGCTGAGATTTGCTTAAAGCACTTGGCCCAACCTTTTTTTTGCCATCCAAAAAAATGTGGCTCATAGCCATGTCACATCGCAGCTTTGTGTTCTGCATGTTGAGCGTTTGAACCGAACAAGATAATTAGAGGACTTATCGAATGAAACAAAAAGATGGCAGATGCAACTCATAGAAAGAACCCAGCTTTGTCATTGGATCTTTATTTCAGATTTTTTGGTTGACCCCTCTCATTTTGCTGCGATAAGAAGGGATGGGCGGTCCGTGACAGCGGTCTGCGCTCTTTGCAAAAAAAGTGGTCTTTTTTTTTCGCGCTGGATCTGGGGGGTTGATACAACCAATAGCTACATTTGCCAACAGAAAATCAACTTCAAATCATCACCCAACAGTGGCTGGCTGGCTGGCTGGCTGCCTGGAAAAGGTGGCTGGCTGACTGCGCCATCACCGGTGATATCCAGTGAGTCGCCATTGAGTTGATGCGAACTTTTGTGCCAGAGCCATCAGAGCCATCAGACTTGATCGAAATTGTGTGTCCTTCTGACGTCATTTGCAGTCATGGTGTCTTGACCGAAGTTGGTGGGGGGAAACCACAACCACACTACAAGGTGAGCTTTAAAATGTGTCATCAAACATGGGAAATCCTCATGAAAACATTTTTTTTGTTGGTAAGATCATCTACAAACGTGTTTTTCTTTCTAGTGCCATATTTGATGACTGGGTCATTGAAATCGGAAAGGTGAGGAAGGACCCAGCAGATAGGTTCTCCTGCTCAAGTCGAGCTGGCGAGTCGAGGACATATCTGCAACGCCACCTCTTTAGTGCTTTCTTAAACGTTTTTTTTTTCCCCAGTGGTTTAGTTCTCCAATTTGGTGCTTCAATTTTAGCAGCCGCTGAGGCCACGAAGATTGGCATCAACGGATTCGGACGCATTGGTCGCATGGTCTTCCAGGTGACCAACCTGTTTTTTTTCCATGTGTTTTAAGGTAAAAACATGTTGACATATCTTGATCTGAACTCGGGTTTCTTCCCATTCGTGCTGGTGACATCTCATTTTGTGCTGATGACAGTTACGGAGAGGCATTTAGACTATTTTTATATCATTAAGACTTCTCGAATTGACGTATATGCAAAAAAAATAGATGTATTATATAGCTCGGAAACAACGTCAATTCGAATATAGAATATGACAATAAACAATTCTATGTGTAGTCCTCCGATTGCCATATTCCAAGTGCGTTCTGGGACGAATTGACACAAGTCCCTTTCATAGTCTAGAACACATCCATTCGTTTTTTATTCTAAGTGGTTGTCCAACACAGTATATCTCTTCTGGTCTTGGTCATATGCCGATATTGGGTTGGCAATCGTCGCATTTGGGATGTCGTTTTAACAAAACCGAGGTGGTTTGTTCAAAGCATCCAAGTTTGTGGGTTGACTTTAGATCCGTTCCCCCATTCCCCAGCTGATGGACCGTCTCCCGTATTTGAGATGTGAGAAATTCCGGATGTTTTGATGTAAGATCGCCTGTGGCAGGCCATTTGTGACCAGAATCTCTTGGGAAGCAAGCTGGATGTGGTGGGCGTGGTCGATATGTCCACGGATGCGGAGTACTTCGCGTACCAGATGAAGTTCCTTGGAATTTCCATTGGCTGAGGGGAGTTGCCAGCTGGGAAGAACTGTGGGTTGGGTGAGCATCTCCAGGGCCTCCGCAGTATTGAATTCTTGGGGGTTTGTGAGCAACAACCTTGGAACGTTGTTTGTGTAGAGAAAACTCCGAATCAGACTCCAATGGCCGAATCAGACAACACGAATCAGACACCACGGCTCAGCGACTAGATTTCCAGAATCAGCGACCACGTTTATGCTGAGGAACCGGAAATGGAACGTGTAGGTATACTTGTAGTGATTTTTCTACTTGCCTACATTGATGATCGTTTCCATGCTGAGGTGTTGGTGGGTGGGTGGGGGGTTTGTTAACGGTCCTTGGTCCTGCTTCCTTGGTTCTCGATTCAGTGTTCTTGGTTCCCGATTCCGGTTCCCGATTCGGCTGCCACCCTTGGGTGTTTGAATTGGAATTTTGAAACCAGCCGCAGGGTGGCCCTGGGACGACCACTCGCTTGTACACCCTAAATTTCACTCGCTTGTACACCCACTTTTTCCCTCGCTTGTACACCCATGTAAATCATGATCATGTTTATGACTGTTCGTCCTTTTCACCATCTTTCTCTTCATCACCATCAGCATTCTCATCATCATCGTCATCGTCATCGTCATCGTCATCATCATCATCATCATCATCATCATCACCATCATCATCATCATCATCATCCTCCTCCTCCTCCTCGTCGTCGTCGTCGTCGCCGTCGTCGTCGTCCTCGTCATCGTCATCGTCATCTTCATCGTCATCGTCATCGTCGTCGTCGTCGTCGTCGTCGTCGTCGTCGTCGTCATCGTCATCGTCATCGTCATCGTCATCCTCCTCCTCCTCCTCATCATCATCATCAATGTCTGCATCAGCATGATCTCATCCACACTATCACCATTAGCATCATCTTCAGCATCATCATCATCATCATCCAGATCTTTTCGACAGCACCATCATCACAATCAGCATCAGCATCATCATCTCGAGCATCATCATCGTCATCATAATCATCCCCTCGACCGGAACCCGCGCGTGGCGGCGTTGACATCTGTGAATCAGCTCTTTGATACAAAATGTTTCAAACGTGAGGTTTTGGCATACTTCAAATTGTTTTTTAAAGCTCTTTTTCGTGGCAATTCCATGGGGTAGTTTTCTTGGATCGTTTGTGCTGGTGAAATGCTGTTTTTTCTGTTTTGTAAGAAAAAAAATAGGGGCGGCAACGAGTGCCTGCGAGTCATTATCCCACGCCTGCCAGTCGAAATCGGGACGGCTTGCAATTTGAAGAAGAAGATAACAACGTAGCTCCAAGTGATGTTAGAAGAGGCAGCTACGTAGTTGCAAGTCATGTTAGAAGAGCCAACAACGTAGTTGCAATTTGAAGAAGAAGATGACAACGTAGCTCCAAGTGATGTTAGAAGAGGTTGCTGTGCATGTGTAGGCATAGGAACATGAACCTTATTAACTCACCCCACCCCACCGGTAACTGATCATGAAAGAGCTGTGCCTGTCTCTGCTCAACAGCAAGAAAGATGATGAGGTTGCTGTGCCTGTGTGTGCATAGGAACATGAACGTTATCATCCCACCCCACCCCACCCCACCCCACCCCCACCCCCCGCCCCACCCCACCCCACTGGAACATGAATGAGAGATGATGAGGGTGCGCAAGTGAGTGACATTTGGGGCGTGGGTGCGCAAGTGAGTGAAATTTCGGGTGCGCCTGGCAGCGCTATTTCGCTCTTCCTACTGCATTACCTTGGCTGGAATTTGGAGGGCCTTTTTTGTGTGATTCCATACTGGGTTTTGGAGCATTTATTGAGATTCGGGGCCGACTGGGATGGAATTGGGACAATTTCCTAAAGTTGTATACTTCAACCCGTCGCGAAATTCAAGATTGGACATGGCCAGTAGAGTGGCTGCACGAGGTTTGCACATCAGCAAAGTGCAAAAAGCCCCTTGCCATGTGGCAGCAGGATCCTGTTCCCCAGGCCGACCAAAGGAATGGCCAGAACAGAGCGCCAATCGGGCCCAGGCAAACAGACACGAAGAGGAAGATTTGCAAATGGATCAAAAATTGGTTGCCACTAGCACAAATGTTCCTTCTACTACCTTGCGCGGTGATCTATGCACCCCCAGGTAAAGACAGTACCTGGTACTGTCTGGCTGGTTTGCAGTGCCACCATGAGATTCAAAACCCGTTTGACACGAGCTGCCTCCCAGGCTTCCGATTAACTTTTTGCCAGTCAATCTTGACACAGGTTGCGGCAATTGAACTTGATCGCATGTGCGGCAATCTTGGGAACCGCGTGGCTGGATTTGTTTGGAATTCGTTTGGACCCCTTGGTCTGTTGTTGTGGCCCCCGGCTCTGAAATCTTGAAGCTTTGGGACCATGGAAACCTGCAACCTTAGAATCCTGCAGCCCTGGAGGCCCTGGAGCTCTAGAACACTGGAACTTTCGACTCTTTGCAAGTCTGGAACCTGCACTGAACCTCAAGCTTTACCTGAAACTTAAAAAAATTGGACTCTCACAATATGGATCCCTTGGTCCATGGAATCTTGGAACCAGGAAACTTGGAGTGTTGGATGTATGAGGCCCTAGAGTCATGGAACTGTGGAACCCCAAACTTGGCCTCTTGCAACCTTAGAGCCTGGCTACCTTGCCTGGAAACCAAGAGCCCTGTGAAAAAAATTGAACCTTTCACCTTGTGAAACTGTAGAGTTGACGCGTGGATCATAATACTGCTCACATTCTGTTCTTTAAATAAACTGAAGCAGCTCTATTGTGTTTTGCGTTTGCATTGCATTGCGCTGGTCATTTCCTCTTTGATGAATCAAACCAAGACCCTTACAAGTCTGGAACCTTGGAACTTTGAACCCTGGAAACTTGGAGCCCCAGAACCGTGGTAATTTAGAACTCTGGAACCTTGGAACTCTCGACATCTGCAACCTTGCAACCCTGGAAACCTGCAACTGTGGAATCTTGGAACCCTGCAAAACCTTGGAATCTTGCCTGATAACATTGTAACCTTGGAATCCTGGAACCTGCTGTTGGGTTGCAAAGCTGGGTTAATGTCTTTTTGGTTCGGATTTTGATGCCTCGACAGCTTCTTTGCTCTTCGTGGGTCGCTTCCAATTTTGGCGGCAATGAGGGCATTGTTGTGCAGTTCAACCCCGCACCTGGTTGCTGCAAAAAACTCTGTCTCTCTCTCTCTCTCTCTTGCCAGTTTTGCCTTTGTTCAAAGGTTTTGGATCATTCCATTGTGTCTGGTCCTTGTGCTTTTGCACGGTGAAACTTGGCCATTCCTGGGGTCTGGCCGCGTGGCAGTACTTCGTTCTCTGTCTTGCGGTGGCAGGCGCTGCTTTGTGCGTTTGCTGACCTTCTCTTGGTCTCAACACCTGCCATATTGCTTGGCTGCCCCGGTGTTTCGCGTCGCTCCTGCGGATGCCATGGCACCTCCTGATGGAGGGATCTGCTATGTAGCTTAACCCCGTGCCAGGTTGCTACAGAAACCTAACACGGCCAGGTACGACACTGTGCACGGCCGCTTCAAGCACGACGTGAAGATCGGTGAGAAGGACGAACTGATCGTGAACGGCCACAAGATCAAGTGCATCCAAGCCAGCCGTGAGGGACCCAAGGCCTTGCCTTGGAAGGACAGCTATTTCTTCATTTTTATTGCGTTTCGATTTTCATCTCCAAAGTTGGAGTGGCATGAACTTTGTTTTCTTTGTGTAGATCACCCATGCTGATGGCGAAGGACATGGGCGTGGAATATGTGATCGAATCCACGGGTCTCTTCGTCGAGGCTGAGAAGGTGCTTTTGTTCAAGAAATTCCTGCTTTTGATGGCGGTTGTTTTTGCAAAAAAAATGTGCACACATTGGTTCCCAAAACTTCAATTTTTTGAGGGGTTTGTGATTTTGGGTTAGTTCTAAAACTTGGGGTGCGTGAGAATTAGAGGTTGGGAGATGAAGATGGATGATCTTTGCTACTGGATTTTGGGATTGTCAGACAGGTTGGGGTCCCGATGTGACATCTCTGAGGCTGCTGGACACATCGAGGCTGGTGCCAAGAAGGTCATCATTTCTGCCCCTGGAAAGGGTGATTTGAAGACCTTGGTTTCTTTTCAGCACGGATATTTTTTCAGATTCTATGTGATTTCAAAACCTGGGTTTCTCAGCGACCCGGATGATCAGACATTCGTATTTTAAGTCAAGGAGTTATTGAAGGTCCATGTTTTGGCGTGGCCAGCGTTGATTGCTTTCCCAGACAGTCTGGTTCAGAAATCACTGGAGTCAGTAGTCGTTGATTCTGTGGTGAGGCGGAATATTGTCCAAGAGGTTTTGAACCTGCAGCTCTGATACTTAATGCCATTGACAGAGTGCGACCAACAAAAGTGGCCTTGGTTATTTCGGTGTGCAAAACCGACCCCAAATCCAGCATTTTATGGTAAGCCTTGGTGAATGTGCCAAAGTAGTGAGAAAAAAGTATAACCTTGCATGGTTGATAGAGAAGCATATTCCCCAGTGAAAAAATAGGACATGTCACTACCCCATCACTAACCGATCCCCCAAAAAAGATATGGTGCCCCCAGAGTCTTAATGATGAACAGATAGAGCGGATCTCCGTTAGTATCCCCTTGTTTAGTGGTACCCCCATGACTCAACCGGACCAAGGTTGTCGGGGTGAACCACTCGGAGTACGACAAGGCGAACCACAACGTGGTGTCCAACGCCTCCTGCACCACCAACTGCCTGGCGCCCGTCGTCCACGTGCTGCTGAAGGAGCGATGAACTGGACCACGGATTTTGGTATATTTTGGTCATTCTCTAGGAACTTTCGTATAAAGGATGCACTTGTGCCCCAATTTTGAGTATACACAGATCATGTGATCTGACCAACGAGAACAATGAGGCTTTTACCTGCCCAGCATTGTGTGTTGTATCAGACCGTGCAGCCAAAACCAAGGTAATATGATTAGATGAATCCATATTTTTGAGGAGGGAGTTTAGTGGGATGCCAGCCGTGTAGGTAAGTTGGTACATTTTTTCTTTTCTCCGTACCTGCTTAATTTGAGATGGGTATCAAAGTCAATGATGGAAACTGTAGGCACAGTAGAGCCTTTCAGGTTGTTGGTCTCATACATAAAGTAGCAATCACTACCTCCATGGTCAAGGATTTGTTTCCACCGACAAACAAGCAGAGGAATATATGTATGATCATATCAATGTATAAAATTGTAGGAATACATATATATTATGTATATATAATATCGTTTTGTTACACAGATGTTTGGACCATAGAATCATAGAAGATGTTCAGCTATGTCCTTGTAGCCGTGCCATGGAGAGCAGGCATGTGAGCGGTCAGGTGGCTGACAGTTCCATCAAACTCAACTTCTCCTTGCCAAGTGGACGCTGTGAAACAGTATCCGTCTTGCAGTCTTCCACCATCGCTGACTTGAAAACAGCTGCGCAACAGTCCTTCGGGCAACGATTCCTGAGGCTTGCCGCGCCTGATGGACGTATTTTCGATCCAAAAGACTCCCTTCGACTTTCTGGGTTTCAAGATGGAGACAGCCTTGCAGTCGTAGCCCAGCAGCCAAAGGTAGCTGCAACTGGGGGTGCGTTTGCTTTGTGGTGTGTTGGGGTTGACAGAATTGTCACATGGGGTTTTCCACACTTTGGCGGCGACAGTTCCCAAGTCCAAGAGCAGCTCAGCAATGTTCAGCAGATTTGTGGCACAACCTATGCTTTTGCAGCAATCTTGGCAAATGGAACTGTGGTGACCTGGGGTGATCGAGGGTATGGTGGTGACAGCTCCGAAGTCCAAGAGCAGCTTGGAAATGTTCAGCAGATCTGTGGCACAACTGGTGCTTTTGCTGCGATCTTGGCAGATGGAACTGTGGTGACCTGGGGCAATCCCGAACATGGTGGTGACAGCTCCGAAGTCCAAGAGCAACTCAGCAATGTTCAACAGATTTGTACCACGGAGTCTGCTTTTGCTGCGATCTTGGCAGATGGAACTGTGGTTACCTGGGGCAACCATGGTGGTGACAGCTCCGAAGTCCGAGAGCAGCTCAGGGATGTTCAACAGATTTGTGGCACAGAGTCTGCTTTTGCTGCAATCTTGGAAGATGGAACTGTGGTGACCTGGGGCAATCCCAGCCATGGTGGTGACAGCTCTGCAGTTCAAGAGCAGCTCAAGGATGTTCAACAGATCTGTGGCACTGGGTCTGCTTTTGCTGCGATCTTGGCAGATGGAACTGTGGTGGCCTGGGGCAATTCTGACAATGGTGGTGACAGCTCTGCAGTTCAAGAGCAGCTCAAGGATGTTCAGCAGATTTGTGGCACAACCTATGCTTTTGCTGCCATCTTGGCAGATGGAACTGTGGTTACCTGGGGCAATCCCAACCATGGTGCTGACAGCTCCGAAGTCCAAGAACAGCTCAGGAATGTTCAGAAGGTTTGTGACACAGCCCGTGCTTTTGCGGCAATTTTGGCAGATGGAAGTGTGGTGTCATGGGGTGCTCCCAACTTTGGCGGCGACAGCTCGGAAGTCCAAGAGCAGCTCAGGGATGTTCAGCAGGTTTGTAGCACACGATTTGCTTTTGCTGCGATCTTGTCAGATGGAACTGTGGTTACCTGGGGCGATGGACGCTTTGGCGGTAACAGTTCCAAGGTCCAAGATCAGCTCGGCTACATCTAGGCACGCGTCAGGCAAAAGGGACCATCCAGCTGTCTTGCAGGGGGAAACCACCTGGCGGTCCCCAAGTTCATTGCTGTCTCAGTGTTGGTTATCGAACTTGGAGCCCATGTCTGGAGCTACAGATCAAAACAGTGGATGTAGGGACACCCCGAAAAAATACGGTTTATGACCAGCATGACCAACATATGGGTCTTGAATTTTGAAACCCTGCCAATGTGCTTCATTGTGTGCCCCAAACCTCGTCCCCACTTTCCCCAGACCATCCATGTGGATTGATATCAGTTCAACACCTCGATATATGATATATATATATATCATATATGTATGCATACATATTTATAATATATAGAGCCACATATTTTGAAGTTACTTGGGCTCTGTCGAGCTTATTTGAAAATTACTTCTTATCTCACGTATATAGATCATTGGTTCTCATGCATCTCAGCAGCATGTTAGCAATCGAACGCATTTGAGCACATATCATATAGGGTTGGTCAAAAAAATGCCACAAATCCACTGGTCAATCATCATTGTTTCTCTTTGCTGTAAATGGCCACATATATAACCCATTTCCAGCCTAATATCTAATATATATATATAATATCAATTTTTGAACACTTAAGCTAAATGAAATACTCGATATATGATGTAATATTCCTAATAATATATTTATATCTGCGCATGTAATGTATGTGTATAATATATATATATACATATCTACATATATGCATGAGTACATATGATGTGGTCCTTGGCCCTCCTACTCCAATTGTATCCACAACTCCTTCAGCCACAGCAAAGTTTGTGGATATGTTTAACACTGGGCCAATATATATATATTCTCTCTCTCTCTCTCTGTGCAAATTTGTTTTATGCATATAAGTCGTAGCGAACATGACCTTTCAAAATGTGTGGTGATCATGTTTTATTTCTTGGCCCATACCCATGCCAATTTGGACTCCGAGACATCTCCAACCTCCAACCAAGATTTTTTATCAGGAGGGCATTGGAATCGAGAAGGGTCTGATGACCACCATCCACTCCTACACTGCCACTCAGAAGACCGTGGATGGTGTCTCTGCCAAGGACATCGGGCGTGCCAGTGTATCCGGCTCCCCCAAAGCACCAAATGAATCAGGTGGTGCAGGGATGCCGGGGTACCTCAAGCCTTTCTGTGCTGAGCCAGGAACTCGTATTTCTACTAAGTGGGGACCTGTGGCTTGTGGTGACTTTATGAAGCCAGCACATTCGACTATATGAACTGCATAAATTGAAACATACTTGGAGTATATATATATATATATTCCCCTAATATAAATTCCACATAATTGGAGTTCTTTCAGTAATGTGCAATTCTTGTGCACCGTACAATGCTCCGGTTTCTTTGTTTTCTAAATCATTCGCACCAACGCAGGACTGGCGTGGAGGACGTGCGGCGTCTTGCAACATTATCCCCAGCGCGACCGGAGCCGCCAAGGCGGTTGGCGAGGTCTTGCCCACCACCAAGGGCAAGTTGACCGGTATGGCCTTCCGTATCCTGGCGGTCCCTGGAGGTAGATAATTTGATGGGTTGGTTTGTATAGGCACATTAGTAATAGTAGAGGAATATACACCATCCAGATCCAGATCTATCCAGATCTGCAGGTAATAACCAACTTCATCATGGGGTGATTCGACCAAAGTGGGGCTTCTGGAAGCAAACCAAACCGCAGATCTACCACTTTTGTTTCGGATTCTCGATGCCCTTCGCGGCTTACATCTTCCAAGTTTGCTGGAATCACAGATATCCGAAGTTTCTGATAAACTGCCAATTTGGCAACGTTATAATATCTTACTGCAGTAGCGGGAAACACACGCACACACACACACATATATATATACATACATAGAAAGAGAGAGAGAGAGAGATAATCAAATTTCCCAGGTGTGCCAACCCCAGACGTCTCCGTCGTGGACCTGACCTTCACGGCTGAGAAGGACACCTCCATTGAGGAGATCGATAGCCTGATGAAGAAGGCATGCCATGGTTAGTTTGATTTATGGGGATATAATGGTGATATGGTGATTTATAGGGATTTATGGTGATCTATGGATTGAAGATGATTTTTAAAATTTCCCAATGGGAAATTCACCAGAACTGGGGAATCCATTAATGGAATGTGCGTTTTTTTTGGATAAATTCATGAAGAAAGAGATGTTTGCGATTTCCAACATGTTTTGTACGACAGGTTTTTCGGGAGAGGATGCCCAAACCAGCTGTGGTGTCCTGGGTCAATCAGCCCAGATAGGCCTCGGAGACCTACATGAAGGGCGTTCTCTCCTTCACCGATGAGGAGTTGGTGTCCAGCGACTTCATTCACAACGTGCAACTTGGCCCAAGGATTGGACGAATGACTTATAGCAACGCCCCAGGTGGGAATGCCGTTTATCACTATTTTAGTAGGATTTTTACTTTTGTATCTTTTTGGGCATCGCTACAATGTGAACCATCGCATAGCTTGTCCACCAGAGATTGCCTGCTGAAGCTGAGTCACTAAGGAACTCCTCCATCTACGACTCCAAGGCTACCCTGCAGAACAACTTGAAGGGCGAGAAGCGCTTCTTCAAGATCGTGTCCTCTGGAGAAATCTGTGGTGCGGATTTCTTGCAGAAGTGATAAGGGTTTGCTTGATTTGTTTACGGGAAACCCCCAAACTTGAGGGTGAATCGTAATCTTCCCTATTAAAGTGGCAATTCATGGGTATACCGTATACCAGTATACTCAGTATACCACATTTTTGCACAAACCCATATGGTTCATATTGATTCATTCATTTTCATTCCATGAAAAACAGGTGTTTTGTTGACTGGCGACAGCTGGTTTTTCTGCGAAGATCGACCTTTAAAGACTAGATCATTGTTCAGACAGAACATGACAGAACTATATAGAAACAACTAGTCTACAAACGATGCAATATATATATATATAGTATACACATTCGAAACGTCCTCAGGTCTTGGTACGACAACGAATGGGGCTACTCCAACCGCATCTTGCCATCGAAAAGTGTGGTCACCGACCATGGATTGATGGGGGATTTTCAGGCACCAGCCATGCAATGTTGAGGGATCCATGAAAGAATATGAAAACATATGAAAACCATATATCATATAAATGGGCTAACACCCTGGTGCCGCCGACCCCTTTTCAAGAGTGGAGGAAGGACGGCGCGCATCGCGACATCTTGAGCCGTTTGGGCTCAGCGCAGGGCCATGGAGGGCCATGGAGGGCCATGGAGGGCCATGGAGGGCTATGGAGGCAAACGGCAGGCTTCAAGGCTCTAACAAGAAATGCTTGTGGCCAGAGTGCCTGGTCGAAGCTGCCGCGGGGCATTTTAGGCATTTGACGGCTGGCAAACGGCAGGCTTGAACGCCGTAACAACAGAGGGCCATGGAGGCAAACGGCAGGCTTCAGGGCTCTAACAATAAATGCTTGTGGCCAGAGTGCCTGGTCGAAGCTCCCGCAGGGCATTTTAGGCATTTGAGGGCTGGCAAACGGCAGGCTTGAACGCCCTAACAACAGGCAAACGGCAGGCTTCAAGGCTCTAACAAGCTGCCACGGGGCATTTTAGGCATTTGACGGCTGGCAAACGGCAGGCTTGAACGCCCTAACAACAGAGGGCCATGGAGGCAAACGGCAGGCTTCAAGGCTCTAACAACAAACGCTTGTGGCCAGAGTGCCTGGTCGAAGCTGCCGCGGGCCATTTTAGGCATTTGAGGGCTGGCAAACGGCAGGCTTGAACGCCCTAACAACAGAGGGCCATGGAGGCAAACGGCAGGCTTCAAGGTCGAACAACAAATGCTTGTGGCCAGAGTCCCTGGTCGAAGCTGCTGCGGGGCATTTTAGGCATTTGACGGCTGGCAAACGGCAGGCTTGAACGCCCTAACAACAGAGGGCTATGGAGGCAAACGGCAGGCTTCAAGGCTCTAACAAAAAATGCTTGTGGCCATAGTGCCTGGTCGAAGCTGCCGCAGGGCATTTTAGGCATTTGACGGCTGGCAAACGGCAAGCTTGAACGCCCTAACAACAGAGGGCCATGGAGGCAAACGGCAGGCTTCAAGGCTCTAACAACAAATGCTTGTGGCCAGAGCGCCTGGTCGAAGCTGCCGCGGTGGATTTTAGGCATTTGCAAACGGCAGGCTTGAACGCCCTAACAACAGAGGGCCATGGAGGCAAACGGCGGGCTTCAAGGCTCTAACAACAAATGCTTGTGGCCAGAGCGCCTGGTCGAAGCTGCCGGGGGCATTTTGGGCATTTGACGGCTGGCACACGGCAGGCTTGAACGCCCTAACAATGGAGTGCATGGAGGCAAACGGCAGGCTTCAAGGCTCTAACAACAAATGCTTGTGGCCAGAGTGCCTGGTCGAAGCTGCCGCGGGGCATTTTAGGCATTTGACGGCTGGCAAACGGACATAGCTTGAACGCCCTAACAACAGAGGGCCATGGAGGCAAACGGCAGGCTTCAAGGCTCTAACAACAAATGCTTGTGGCCAGAGCGCCTGGTCGAAGCTGCCGCGGTGGATTTTAGGCATTTGACGGCTGGCAAACGGCAGGCTTGAACGCCCTAACAACAGAGGGCCATGGAGGCAAACGGCAGGCTTCAAGGCTCTAACAACAAATGCTTGTGGCCAGAGCGCCTGGTCGAAGCTGCCGGGGGCATTTTGGGCATTTGACGGCTGGCACACGGCAGGCTTGAACGCCCTAACAATAGAGTGCATGGAGGCAAACGGCAGGCTTCAAGGCTCTAACAACAAATGCTTGTGGCCAGAGTGCCTGGTCGAAGCTGCCGCAGGGCATTTTAGGCATTTGACGGCTGGCAAACGGCAGGCTTGAACGCCGTAACAACAGAGGACCATGGAGGCAAACGGCAGCCTGCAAGGCTCTAACAAGAAATGCTTGTGGCCAGAGTGCCTGGTCGAAGCTGCCGCGGGACATTTTAGGCATTTGAGGGCTGGCAAAGGGCAGGCTTGAACGCCCTAACAACAGAGCGCCATGGAGGCAAACGGCAGGCTTCAAGGTGCCTGGTCGGAGCTGCCGCAGGGGATTTTAGGCATTTGAGGGCTGGCAAACGGCAGGCTTGAACGCCCCAACAACAGAGGGCCATGGAGGCAAACGGCAGGCTTCAAGGCTCTAACAACAAATTCTTGTGGCCAGAGCAGCCTTCCAGGCTCTAACAACAAATGCTTGTGGCCAGAGTGCCTGGTCGAAGCTGCCGCGGGGCATTTTAGGCATTTGACGGCTGGCAAACGGCAGGCTTGAACGCCCTAACAACAGAGGGCCATGGAGGCAAACGACAAGCTTCAAGGCTCCAACAACAAATGCTTGTGGCCAGATTGCCTGGTCGAAGCTGCCGCAGGCATTTTAGGCATTTGACGGCTGGCAAACGGCAGGCTTGAACGCCGTAACAACACAGGACCATGGAGGCACACGGCAGCCTGCAAGGCTCTAACAAGAAATGCGTGTGGCCAGAGTGCCTGGTCGAAGCTGCCGCGGGGCATTTTAGGCATTTGACGGCTGGCAAACGGCAGGCTTGAACACTGTAACAACAGAGGGCCATGCAGGCAAACGGCAGGCTTCAAGGTCGAACAAGAAATGCTTGTGGCCAGAGTGCCTGGTCGAAGCTGCCGCAGGGGATTTTAGGCATTTGAGGGCTGGCAAACGGCAGGCTTGAACGCCCTAACAACAGAGGGCCATGGAGGCAAACGGCAGGCTTCAAGGCTCTAACAAGAAATTCTTGTGGCCAGAGTGCCTGGTCGAAGCCCGCAGGGGATTTTAGGCATTTGAAGGCTGGCAACGGCAGGCTTGAACGCTGTAACAACAGAGGGCCATGGAGGCAAACGGCAGGCTTCAAGGCTCTAACAAGAAATGCTTGTGGCCAGAGTGCCTGGTCGAAGCTGGGAATGAATGAAAGGAATGAATGAAAGGAATGAATGAAAGGAATGAATGAAAGGAATGAATGAAAGGAATGAATGAAAGGAATGAATGAAAGGAATGAATGAAATGAATGAATGGAATGAATGAATGAAATCAATGAATGAAATCAATGAATGAAATGAATGAATGAAAGGAATGAATGAAATGAATGAAATGAATGAATGAAATGAATGAAATGAATGAATGAAATGAATGAAATGAATGACATGGTTGAAATGGTTGAAATGAATGAAATGAATGAAATGAATGAAGTGAATGAAATGAATGAAATGCTGTTAGGGCGTTCAAGCCTGCCGTTTGCCAGCCGTCAAATGCCTAAAATGCCACGCGGCAGCTTAGCATTTGTTGTTAGAGCCTTGAAGCCTGCTGTTTGCCTCCATGGCCCTCTGTTGTTAGGGCATTGAAGCCTGCCGTTTGGCAGCCGTCAAATGCCCCTAAAATGTCCCGCAAACGGCAGGCTTCAGGGCTCTAACAACAAATGCTTGTGTCCAGAGCGCCTGGTCGAAGCTGCCGCGGGGCATTTTAGGCATTTGAGGGCTGGCAAACGGCAGGCTTGAACGCCCTAACAACAGAGGACCATGCTAACAACAAATTTGTGGCGATAGCTGCCATAGCGCTTGGTCGAAGCTGCCGCGGGACATTTTAGGCATTTGAGGGCTGGCAAACGGCAGGCTTGAACGCCCTAACAACAGAGCGCCATGGAGGCAAACGGCAGGCTTCAAGGCTCTAACAAGAAATGCTTGTGGCCAGAGTGCCTGGTCGGAGCTGCCGCGGGACATTTTAGGCGCATTTGACGGCTGGCAAACGGCAGGCTTGAACGCCCTAACAACAGAGGGCAGTGGCCTGACGGCTGGCAAACAGCAGGCTTGAAGCCCTTAACAACAGAGGGCAGTGGCCTGAGTGCCTGGTTGAAGCTGCCGCGGAGGGTTTTAGGCATTGTCGGAGCTGGCGAACGGCAAGGTAGTGGCAAGCCAGCAAAAACAGGCTCCACACCTGCGGTGGTCCCAGGCGCCGCCCCTGCCTTGGTGAAGGCCGGGGTCGGCGGATTTGTGTTGCATTAACGTGGGTCTTCACATGCAACCCAGGAGAGAAGGAACCGGATTGCAAAAGAACTGGATCGACTCGCGGCAGGTAGCACCAGACCAAACATTCGAGAAACTCGCCCTGTTTGATCGAATTCGACCAAAGATGTAGAGAGATGTAAAGAGTAAGTGAGTCATATGAGAGTATGTGTAACAGTTATGTTGTCTCCTGCGAAGGCTGAAATTTGCACGGCTGTGACGATATTGATTTATGCTGTATTCATCGGCTGTGAGCTGGAGATGCTTGGCTCCTGCGAAAGCTCATGTGAAGTCAAGATTTGTCGCCAAAACAGCTTGGGAAGCTTCAGAAACCTTGTATGTCAAGAAAGCTAGCGGTAGCACGCAATAGCTAGCTGATGTTTTTTCTTGATCTTCTTGCTTTAGTAAGGGATGTGCGGGGAAGCAACTGCCAAAAGCACATTTTTGCGCGCAACTCCTGTGTCGCAACCCCTGCGCCCCTCCCTATGGCAAGTCCTGGGCTCCATTCCACCTGGATTAAAACCTACGGGCCCAACAATATTTGGGAAGGTTCCAGCTTTTCTTATTTTTCTTTAAGATCTTTAAGATTTTGTTTCTCCTTTCTTATCCTTGGGTTCACCAGGGTACCAGGGTTTTGACCCATAGCCCATAGCCATATCATGCGGCTTTCCATGTTTTGCCACTTTCCAACTGCTTAGCTTTCGTTCCTTGGGACGCAGCTGTTGAATGCAATGCGCTCAATGTTCGGACAATTGGAACACACGCAACATTTGAAACAGTAATGAGGATTGAGACCAATCATCCGAATGCAGCCCCTGAGCTTTCAGTGGACCCTTGTCACAAAAGCAGCAGTGCTTGACTTTTTTCAGTTGTGGAAGCTCAAACTATAGCTGGATCACGGAAGACGTGAAACATCATGGAGCAGTAGCGATTAGTGCTGGTCCAGTCTTTGTTTGAAACTTGTTTGTCGCACTGAGCCAGTGCGAGACCAGGTCTTTCTCATCTGCCACGCGTGGAACTTAAATGCATAGCTTGGGTTCTAGCTCATGTCCAAGTAGAAAGTAGTACCCCACTCAACCAACTCAGCTTTAGAATGGCTGACTTCCGGCAATCAGTGGCAGAGGTCATTTTCAATGTGGTGTTTGTGGCAGAACTTATATTGAGACTGCGATCTGTTGGAATCAGGCCTGGCCTTCTTCGTGTCCTTAGCAAGTTCTAATTGTAGAGCTTCGCACACCGGCGGTGCCATAAGGGTTATGTATAGTAGTGTGAGCGTTGGTGTTGCTCATGTGCTCAGCGCGTGCGCGCAGGTGCAGAGCACAGTATGATGTGCTTTTCATACCGCAGCTTGTAACACATCTTTTTGTCGCATTTTTGTGGTGCTTGTGCTTTTGCTTGTGCTTGTGCTTGTGCTTGTTCTTGTTCTCGTTCTTGTTCTTGTTCTTGTTGTTCCTGCAACATATCTTATTTCTTCATTTTCCCGAGAGCGTCTGAGCAAAGGGTTCTTCTAATAGTGGGGGTCTGTCAAATATTTTCACATCTTCACATCTTCACATCACATCTTCAATTCTCATATCTTCTCATTCTCACATCCTCACATCTTCACATCCTCACATCTTCACACCCTCACATCTTCACATCTTCACACCCTCATCCTCACATCCTCACATCTTCACATCTTCACATCCTCACATCCTCACATCTTCACATCTTCATCTTCAAATCTTCACATCTTCTCATCTTCACATCTGCTCATCTTCACATCTTCTCATCTTTACAACTTCTCATCTTTACATCTTCTCACCTTCAAATCTTCACATCCTCACATCCTCACATCTTCTCATCTTCACATCTTCACATCCTCACATCTTCGCATCTTCACATCTTCAAATCTTCACATCTTCACATCTTCAAATCTTCACATCTTCTCATCTTCACATCTGCTCATCTTCACATCTTCTCATCTTTACAACTTCTCATCTTCACATCCTCACATCCTCACATCTTCTCATCTTCACATCTTCACATCCTCACATCACATCTTCACATCTTCTCACCTTCAAATTTTCTCATCTTCACATCTTCACATCCTCAGATCTTCACATCCTTACATCTTCACATCTTCACATTCTCTCTTGCCCTTTTGCTCTCTTGCGCTCTTGCTCTCTTGCCCTCTTCTTTTTCCTTCTTTTCTATTTCTGTCTTAAGGCGCGGGGCAGTGCCAACGAGACGACACGAAACGCAACCCTTTCGCACGAAACGAGGTTCGATCGCCAAAAACTGAAGTAACATTGCGATTTTGAAGTGTCCGCGACAACCCTTTGGCACGAAACGAGGTTTGATCGCCAAAAACTGAGGTAAAATTGCGATTTTGAGCGTGCCGCGACAACTTTTTCGCACGAAATGAAATTCGATCGCCAAAAACCAAAGTAAAAATGCGATTTTGAAGTGTGCCGCCACAACCCTTTCGCACGAAACGAGGTTCGATCACCAAAAACTGAGGTAGAATTGCGATTTTTAATTTCGCACGAAATGAGGTTTGATCGCCAAAAACTGAAGTAAAATTGCGATTTTGAGTGTGCCGCGACTTCGCACGAAATGAAGTTTGATCGTCGAAAACTGCACTAAAATTGCGATTTTGAGTGTGCCGCGACAGCCCTTTCGCACGAAATGAGGTTTGATCGTCGAAAACTGAGGTAAAATTAGTACTTCTGTGTGTAAAAAGTGTCTGCAGTGTAAAAGCATTTGTGTGTAAAAGCGTCTGTGTGTAAAAGCGTCTGTGTGTAAAAGCATGTGTGTAAAAGCTTCTGTGCGTAAAAGCTTCTTTGTGTAAAAGCTCCTGTGTGTAAAGCTTTTGTGTGCAAAAGCGTCTGCGTGTAAAAAGCTTCTGTGTGTAAAAGCTTCTGTGTGTGAAAGTTTCTGTGTGTAAAAGCTTCTGTGTGTAGAATCTTCTGTGGGTAAAAGTGTCTGTGTGTAAAAGTGTCTGTGTGTAAAAAGCGTCTGTATGTAAAAGCGTCTGCGTGTAAAAGTGTCTGTGTGTAAAAAGCATCTGTGTGTAAAAGCGTCTGTGTGTAAAAGCGTCATAAAGCGTCTGTGTGTAACAACTTGTGTGTGTGTGTTAAAGTGTCTGTGTGTAAAAGTTTCTGTGTGTAAAAGCGTCTGTGTGCAAAAGCTTCTGTGTGTAAAAGCTTCTGCGTGTAAAAGCTTCTGTGTGTAAAAGCGTCTGTGTGTAAAAGTTTCTGTGTGTAAAAGCTTCTGTGTGTAAAAGCTTCTGTGTGTAAAAGCTTTTGTGTGTAAAAGTTTTTGTGTGTAAGAGCTTCTGTGTGTAAAAAGCTTCTGTGTGTAAAAGCGTCTGTGTGTAACAACTTGTGTGTGTGTGTTAAAGTGTCTGTGTGTAAAAGCTTCTGTGTGTAAAAGTTTCTGTGTGCACAAGCGTCTGTGTGTAAAAGTTTCTGTGTGTAAAAGCTTCTGTGTGTAAAAGCTTCTGTGTGTAAAAGCTTTTGTGTGTAAAAGTTTTTGTGTGTAAGAGCTTCTGTGTGTAAAAAGCTTCTGTGTGTAAAAGCGTCTGTGTGTAACAACTTGTGTGTGTGTGTTAAAGTGTCTGTGTGTAAAAGCTTCTGTGTGTAAAAGTTTCTGTGTGCACAAGCGTCTGTGTGTAAAAGCTTCTGTGTGTAAAAGTGCCTGTGTGTAAAAAGCTTCTGTGTGTAAAAGCTTCTGTGTGTGAAAGTTTCTGTGTGTAGAATCTTCTGTGGGTAAAAGTATCTGTGTGTAAAAGTGTCTGTGTGTAAAAGTGCCTGTGTGTAAAAAGCTTCTGTGTGTAAAAGCTTCTGTGTGTAAAAGCTTCTGTGTGTAGAATCTTTTCTGGGTAAAAGTGTCTGTGTGTAAAAGTGTCTGTGTGTAAAAAGCGTCTGTGTGTAAAAGCGTCTGCGTGTAAAAGTGTCTGTGTGTAAAAAGCATCTGTGTGTAAAAGCGTCTGCGTGTAAAAGTGTTTGAGTGTAAAAGTGTTTGAGTGTAAAAGCTTCTGTGTGTAAAAGCGTCTGTGTGTAAAAGCGTCTGTGTGTAATAACTTGTGTGTGTAAAAGTGTCTGTGTGTGAAAGCGTCTGTGTGTAAAAGGTTCTGTGTGTAAAAGCTTCTATGTGCAAAAGCGTCTCCATGTAAAAAGCTTCTATGTGTAAAAAGTTTCTGTGTGTAAAAGCGTCTGTGTGCAGAAACTTCTGTGTGTAAAAGCTTCTGTGTGTAAAAGCGTCTGTGTGTAAAAAGCTTCTGTGTAAGGCGTCTGTGTGTAAAGCGTCTGTGTGTAAAGCCTTCTGTCTGTGAAAGTGTGTGTGTGTGTAAAAGCTTCTGTGTGTGTAAAAGTGTTTGAGTGTAAAAGCTTCTGTGTTTTAACAGCTTCTGTGTGCACAAGCGTCTGTGTGTAAATAAAAGCTTCTGTGTGTAAAAGTGCCTGTGTGTAAAAAGCTTCTGTGTGTAAAAGCTTCTGTGTGTAGAATCTTCTGTGGGTAAAAGTGCATGTGTGTAAAAAGCTTCGGTGTGTAAAAGGTTCTGTGTGTAAAAGCGTCTGCGTGCAAAAGCGTCTGTGTGTCAAAGCGTCTGTGTATAAAAGCGTCTGTGTGTAGAAGTGTCTGTGTGTAAAAGCTTCTGTGTGTAAAAGCTTCTGTGTGTAAAAGCTTCTGTGTGTAAAAGCTTTTGTGTGTAAAAGTTTTTGTGTGTAGAAGCTTCTGTGTGTAAAAAGCTTCTGTGTGTAAAAGCTTCTGTGTGTAGAAGCTTCTGTGTGTAAAAGCTGCTGTGTGTGTGTGTGGGTTTGTGTGTGTGTCTGTGTGTATATATGTGTAAACACTTTTCTCTGCGCGTGTCAGTCTTTGAGGGCCTATCAGCATATCTGTATGCGTGTACTTTTCACATCTTTAATAACCTTCTATACAGCATACCTTGTCTGTTCTCTTGCAACTAAAGCCCTGGCATCTTCACATCTTCTTATCTTGACATCTACACATTATGAACATATTCACATGATCTCAAGTAACATTCTCATGAACATATTCATGCAAGTCTTTGGCGTCTGCACATCAGACAACTACATAACACATCTGAGTACCTATACACCTACTCGCTCTCGGGCCAACCATCGTCTAGTTGTGGGCCCTAAAAATCATCACATAGTGGGTGTTTTCGCATTTTTTTGACACTCCCGGAGCCCAAAAAATCTAAATACCGCTGTTTTTTGCGCCTTGGAGGCCCAAAACCACGGTATTTACGATGTTGTTTGCCTCTGGTAGCAAAATCGCGGTATTTACAGTGTTTTTGTGCCCGTGCCGAGCAAAAGCATTGGTATTTACGCAGTTTTCATCATGTTGCAAGATGTAGTTTCTATATGCGAAAAGGACAAAAACACTGTATTTACGATGTTTTTGCTTCCCGAGCGCGGCGAAATTGCCAAAAAAATGTTACGGGATTTAGGGCTTACGCCCGACAGCCGGCCAGGGGCCCACTTGAGGGTAAAGGATCGTAAATAGATTAGATTATCAAGAAGAATTCCGGGTAAGTGAAGGAGCGCAAATACATTATAAAGAATAAAGGGGCGCATGGGGAAGCCAGAAAACACCGTAAATTGTGGGATGTTTGTAGGGTCGGCGGTTGTGGTTGCTGTTGCTGTTGCTGTTGCTGTTGCTGCTGCTGCTGCTGGTGTTGTTGTTGTTGTTGTTGTTGTTGGTTGTTCTTGTTTGTTGGTTGTTCTTGTTTGTTGGTTGTTCTTGTTTGTTGGTTGTTCTTGTTTGTTGGTTGTTCTTGTTTGTTGGTTGTTCTTGTTTGTTGGTTGTTCTTGTTTGTTGGTTGTTCTTGTTTGTTGGTTGTTCTTGTTTGTTGTTTGTTGTTGTTTGTTGTTGTTTGTTGCTGTTTGTTGTTGTTTGTTGTTGTTTGTTGTTGTTTGTTGTTGTATGTTGTTGTTTGTTGTTGTTTGTTGGTGTTTGTTGGCGTTTGTTGGCGTTTGTTGGTGGTTGTTGTTGTTTGTTGTTGTTTGTTGTTGTTGTTGTTTGTTGTTGTTTGTTGTTGTTTATTGTTGTTTGTCGTTGTTTGTCGCTGTTTGTCGCTGTTTGTCGCTGTTTGTCGCTGTTTGTCGCTGTTTGTCGCTGTTTGTCGCTGTTTGTCGCTGTTTGTCGCTGTTTGTCGCTGTTTGTTGTTGTTTGTTGTTGTTTGTAGTTGTTTGTTGTTGTTTGTTGTTGTTTGTTGTTGTTTGTTGTTTGTTGTTTGTTGTTTGTTGTTGTTGTTGTTGTTTTTGCTGTTGCTGTTGCTGTTGCTGTTGTTGTTGTTGTGGTTGTGGTTGTGGTTGTGTCCCATCCGCAAGGTCTGTAGTAGGCGCATCTTGTGGCGAGGTTGGCCCAGCTTGCGGCTATGCTGGCCTCTTGGACCGGCTTGGGGCCATCTTAGGGGCTATGTTGGCCCATCTTGGGGCTAGGTGCGCCCATCTTGGGGCTATGTTTTTGCGCCCGTTTTGGGGCTTATGTTGGGCCATGTTGACAAAACTTGATCCACAAGATCGAAAAAATGGGAAAGCCACAAAACACCGTAAATTGCGGTATATCTGATAGGTCGGAACCCCCAAGGCACGGTCGGCGGCAGGAGGGGAAGGGCTTCCAAAGCTACCCGCTGCCAGTGCCTAACGTCGCTTTCTGAACCAACAAAACACTTTTTTTTTGCTGAAACGACAAGAAACTAGCTTCAGATTACCAGTTTCGGGCCTCCAAACGTCCCCTTGCTTCTGTTCTTCCCCTTGCTGCTCTGTCAGCAAGCTTCTCGAAAATTTCGAAACTAAAATCTCGAAACTTGCTGCTTGCACTAGCTTCTCTAACGCGCCCCCCCTTGCTGTCGCCGGGATCGGCGGATTTCTCGCTTGTTTCTTCGAACAGTTGCTGGACAGACCCGAGGAATCACCCCATGATATACAGCCAAATAATACATTTTAGAGACACCTCAACACCTTGAGTCTGCACGCGTAGCCGTACGCGCACCTCTAAATACCCCAAAATAAGCTTGGCAACGGGCGCCCGCGCGGACCCAATGGACACAGTTTAACCTTTTTTTGTTTTTGTTTTTTTTCCGCATTTTAAATGTTTGATACAAAAATAGAGACTACCTGACTCGCAGGGCTTCAATTTTAAACGATGTGCTAGCAGCAATCACAAGAAACAATCTTAAACGGGGTTTGTGGGTGTTGCACTGTGAACATCGCCAGAACATGGTATCAGAGACCTTTCTACTGGAGAGGTTCTAACTTCTTACTATATTTGTGAATATGGCATAGCCGCAGCAAGTAAAAAGGAAGAAACCTAGTTGATACCAGTAGTATCCTGCAGCGGTAGTTGAGCACTAAAGAGAAGTGTTTAAAGGATGCTCGTTTCGCTACAGTGGCAGTGCCATTTTGCCCAGAATCGTCGCACCAGTGAGTTCGATGTTGTGTTGGCACGGTTGCATTGACTGACCGCGGCCAAGCGAAACAGTTCCATATTAATGCGTTTCCTTTGCTTTTCAAATCTACAGGTTCTTATCGGAAACCAATCCTGCCTCCAGGTAACTTCTGATAACACCCTTTCTCCAGAGAACTTCGCTCAACCTCGTCCACCAACCATCACCAACCAGTTCCCTTTTCCTTCACAATATCCCTTTGCCTGAATCGCTTATGTTTTCTGAAGTCTTTCAACATTGTGAAAAGGGCAGTGTTATGAATCGATGTTTAGAAAGAGAGCCGGCGAAAGCCTAGATTCCGCTTGAAATCCCCCAGATTTTTACCAGGTACTGCTCTCCATTCAATCCGGTGGGTTTCTTTGCTCTTTGGCTTTACATTGTGGAGATTGTTTGTTCAGTGAAAAACCGCATCTTATTTTGGATTGCAGTGGTTGTAGATGGAGACACCTCAGGATACCTGTATTATCCTCATCGGCACTGGTGAGACTTTGTTCTCAGTTGTATTGGCAATCATGTCACGGACTGAAGAAGGAGTGACTTGGTGGCAATTTGCAGCCGGTCTTATCTTGGGACGCAAAGTCCTGCATACATTCTTGTTTGATCTTGTTTGTCAATTTACTTATCATGGTTTGTATATGGTTGTGCGTTAGCCCAAGAAAGCTGTATCTTGTATGTCTTTGGGTATGCGCGCCCGCGAATTAGAAATTGTGCATCTATGGCTGGGGTCGCGATTGTGGTCCTGGTTCCCTCAGTGGGCTGGTGTGCGGCGTGTCATGTTTGTTGTGGTTCGCAGTATACTGTGACGGCCTGCATTTGAGTGATTTGGATGCATGTTGGTGCGAAGCCCTCCAACTTCCAGCCCCAGAACCGGGATGTTGACCAGCAGATCACAGTAGAACTTGGTTCAATCATGTTCAATCATTTATGAATTGTGGAAACCGTAAATTTTGTGACACACGTTGTTTTCAAAAGCATCAAAAAGGGTAACAGCCAGTTGACTTTGCTTGATTGTATCTGATGAAGAGTTGCCTAGCTCCATTCACCTGTAAATCATTTAGGAGTCCCCAAATCATTTGTGTCATTCCGCATTTCAAGATGTTTCACTATTAAACGCGCACAGAAACTTCATCCGTGCTCCTTTTGGAGTATCCTTTGAAGGCAGTTTGAACAACACTCCATCTATATATACGCATATCTACCCGTGGTTCCGGGATGCGTGATCTTGTGAAATGCTGCGTATTGTTGCGTGGGCGTTTGCGCTGTTTGTGTGCAATTCAGAAATACCGTGAGATTTGCAGACTTTGGATGCAGAGCCACCGCTGGCAAAACCAAACCAAACTTCAAACCAGTCACTGAGTGATCCATACTGATCCCACAAGCTCCTTGCAGGGTGATGGTTCGTCGGTGCTGGCAATTGCTGGTGTCATGCGTATCCTCCGCTTGCTGCGGCTTGCTAGGCCAGAACGCGAGAGCCAGTATGAGCGAAGATGAGCTAAGCAAGTTAGAGGAAGTTGAATTAATTTGAATTATGTGTTGAAGTTTGTTGAATATGTTCGGAATGAGTTTCCTCTTGCAGAAATGCACCGCAGAAACTGCCGTCCGTGAAAATCCATCAAAGTAGTTGTCTTCTGGGAGGCTTCTGCGAGGATTTTTGATATGCCACGAGTTGCGTCTCCTTGTGACAGGTGGCTTTTTGATAGTTGGCAGATGTTGGCAGCCACGCTTGTTAACTGATTCCAGATGCAGATGTGGAGTAGGTGTTGTTTTCTGCATTTTTGTCATCACTTCCAGGTATGATGCTGGCATTGCCAACAGTAGTGTGGGCTGGAGTTCTCTTTGGCATTGTGGTGTACCTTGGGACGATGCCCCTTAACCCAGTTTGATGTGTCATGGTGTTGCAAATAACTTCAGAATCTTCCGGCAACTCCAGAACAATAATACTGTAGCCCTGAGCAGCAAATCTCAAGACTGCATTCCTCTGACGTGTCTTGAAGCCGGTAGCTGGAACTAGATAGCTTTGCCTGGTCTTGTTTTGATAGGTCTTTCTTTTTGTAGATAACTCTAGAAACACCGAGCCGAAGAATAATGAGAGAGATGGAAAATTCAGTAAAGCAGCCGGTTTGGCTGACATGTCTTATATTATTATTGTGTTATTATTATGTCCTTTGTTTCTTGAGCCCCAAAGCTTGAGGTTCAGTGTGATCCTTCTTGGCAACATGAATGAGTTGCGCCAATACTTTGGTACATTTGGCCTTGCCCTTTGGAGTCACTTTGTGATCGTGACAATGGAGACCTGGCCAGATGTTGCTGATGCCGTACTGGAAGTTGCCAGTCCACTTTGGGGAGTGTACTTTGTGGTGCCTGGACTTGAATTTAAACGATTTTAAAAAGGTTGCTGTAGGATGCGATGGGCTGAAATTGCGAACATCAATGTGATCTGCTCAGCATGCTGTAGTAGTTGCCTCAAGATGCCTCAAGCCACCAGACTAGTCAGATGGCCACTTCCAAGCACTGCCAAGGAATAGAACCCCCCTTTGCTTGGATTTAATGTGATGTCATATGACGTAGTCATGATGAGAGCACTCAAAGGGTCTACACAGTAAAATGAGCAAAGCAGCAGAAAGCAGCAAAGGTATTTATTTGTGTCTCCAGCATGTCCTTAATGAATTTGGTGACTGGCGTGATTGCGGAAAAGCCCCTTGGCACTGAATTATTTTTTGGGCAAAATGAGGCTAAAGGGATGCCACGTGCCGTTATTACGCTTGTAGCAAAAGGAGTCAAAAGGACGTGGACCGAGTGGTCACTATCCAAGTCAGGGTTCCCGGCTAACATGAGCTAACATCAGCTAACACAAGCTAACACAAATTGGTTTAAAACCCTCGAACATATTGAATAATATTTTTTGGGCCGAAGGCAAAGGCTGATGTCCTTTTTGATCCTTCTTTTTCCATGGGTTGTAAGCTGTAAGCGTTAGTTCTTCGATGTTCTTAGTGGCCAAAACCACACGTTCTCGACTCTCTTTGTTTCCTCATGTTTGTATCCCCAATTATAGTTTTGAAGGCAAACGTGTTGAAATGTGTTGAAACTTTGCTTCAACTTTCTCCTCATCATCATCCATGACTGTTTGCCATGCGCTGCCAGTCTTTTAGCATCTCTGTTAGTGGCCACCTGCTGTAATGAATTTAGTGATGTGCAATCGTAAAATTTAAAGGTCAACTCGACAGAGCCGCGACAACCTGCAGTTGTTTTTTCATGTTTTTTGCTTCATTACTTACTGCTTACATTTATTTGCTCACTAATGTCGAAGAATATTTCAGATTCTCCCAACTTCAATTTCAATCTTGATCTGGCTTCAATGTCCTTTTCACATCTTTTCACAGCTGAGTTCTTTGGTTGTGATGAATGTAAATTCTTGTAGATGGTATACTGTAGTATGATTATGATATACTTTCATATTGTAAAGGCATATAGCGTAGAGTCGTAGGCTTCTTTGCAGCGGTGAAGATTTGAAGCAATGCCCGTGACTAGCTCAGGTTGCTGACAACTACTGACGATCCAACTCCGGAAGTGCAAGTTGATGAGCTTGAGGCACTCGACAGTTTAGCTGCGATACGCTGCGTCTGGTTTGGATGGACTAAAGCTACATTTTAATGCATATTATAAGGATTTATAAGGACGAATTACATGAAGCGATTGATCTCCGAACGGGAACAGAACTATCAATACCTCTTGGGCATCATTACAAGCCTTTGACCCGGTCTCAGTTCGTAACTCCAGCTTCTGCACAAGACAACACAGAGCAGATGGGGGCACTTGTCAAGTTGTGTCTCCTGTCGCTGAGCACAAATCACTGAAATCCTGGTACTTGCACCATATAGCATGTACTGCACTGTGTTTGAATTGTGTCATCCCGTTCATGCCTGATGCCTTCCAAAATATGAGTAATTACAAAGATACTATCAACTGTGTATACATAGCAAGCTTCAGACATAAGGTGTTCATCCATCCAAACAATTTGACGAACAACAAAGCCCTGCACGGCCTGCCAGCTGACAGTTTCCATTCACCAAGAATATGATAATGAATATGAATATGCATGCTGCATACATATGCATATAATATAATAATATATAATAATAAATATATATATATATGAATCATATTTATGTGTGTGTGAGTATTCTGCGCGTGTTCCTGTGTGACAGTGTGTGTGTGTGTGCGCGTGTGTATGTTATTTTTTTTGTGTGTTTGTGTGTGTGTGTGTATGTGTGTGTGTGTGTTCGCTTGGAACATCCAACACTTTGTTTTCGCCCGTGAATGTCAAAAACGTCAGAAGGATGCACACAGGACCTTGTTAATTCTATGCTAGATTCCTGCATTTAAAATGTAGTTTGTATATGTTCGTATCATTTCGCGTATTTAGCCGTTTGGTGACAGGCGGTGAATGAGCGTACGGACGCGCATAAACGCAAAGTGCAATGATATGTGAGTATCATTGAATCCTGGTGGTCATGGACAGACTGATGCAAAGCACTGGGTGTAGATGTGCCATAGACAACTAGACAAGCAACGCAAAAAGATGAAGCTTGAGCACATTGGCTTCGTCGCTTGCACAGTCCAGGGACCACAATCTGGATCTAGCATGATCTAGCCAGTCTAGCCTAGCTATTGGCCTGCATGCTGAACCCAAAGAATACTGTACTGCTGACTTGAATTTCAATTTTCCCCAGCATAGTTGTACATTATCCACTGATACTCGTAGGAACATAGAGGTCTTTGAAAGTTGGAATCGCCTTTCCAACTTTTCTTGGGCCCGAAAGTGCAGTAGGCGCCCAGTAGGCGCTTGAATCGCTTGAAAATCTTGAAATTGGGCAGGTCTTCCAGAAGGAGAAAGACGCTTTGAAAGCGGACCTGCAAGAGGTTTTGCAAGACGAAGATCAAATGGGTGTGTAGGGCTGAGATCACCCTTCTGGGTTCCAGGGCGCTTGCAGATTTCTTGACATCAACGAGTTCTTTGAGCTCAGCTTGTGATCCATGAATCGGAAAGGGGTATTTCTATGTACTGTATTTCTGGAATGAGAGATAGAGACTTCATCCATTTCTTTCCGCGCAGTAGCGACAGCCACTGGCCGCTTCCTTCTAGAGCTTTGTCTTTAACGGATTGCCCGAGTCCAGTTATTTTTTTCGATCATTTGCAAGCGCTACTGCCAATCATTCGAACAAGGGCGGCCAATCACAGAATTCTCTGTCTTTCCAGCTTGTCACGTGGCGAATCTGCACGCAATGGTCACATCGTGTATAGATTGTGTCTGTGAAGTAGGACTCTTCGGCTATTGCGCAGTAGCCTTGAAGAGTCCAGCGAATAGGAAGCTTACGTTTCTGTTTCCACCTTAGAGTGCGATCGTTTGCGCACATTTGCCTCATGCCAGACTATATATCCCTGCCAAGAATGATCGTCAGTCTTCCAAACATGGTTCGATTTGGCCAGATATGCTGACATGTTGTAAGGCTTTTGGTTCCAGGCGCTGCATATGATGCTCCGAATCTTAAAGAATTGCTGACCGTTGGGACAAAGTGCGGATTGACTCGCGCCCTTTGTCCATAGCACTTCTTTCTTCGCCTGCTAATCATGTTAGGCTAAAACACCGACATGTTGGTATTCCGCAAAACCCAGCTCTCAGTAATCTTCTGCGTGCTTGTGCTTTATTTGCTGTACCAGAATATACTAGAGTCTTCCTACCCCTTTCGACGTGAAGCTTCCAAATACAATGGGGGTGCTCCACTGTTGAGGGTATAGTCGTAGAGTGTGAATGCAGGGAGCTTGTTTAAACAAAGGCACTCAGCTTGAAGCAAAGGTATTCCTGGATGATATTGGATGCTAGCTTGGTTTAGTTGGTCTTAGCGCAAGAGCTCAACGGTTTGCATATTTGCATTGTTTGAATCTCTTCAAGCATGGTGAATCCTTTGACCACTTCTTTTCCATTCCACTTGCCAAGCTGAGGGTGATCATTTCTTCTTCGTCTTGGAGTCACCAAAGATAAGAGCCTGGCTCAACAAGCTTCAGGCCATGCTGAGAGACATGTGCTGTAAGTTCGCAGAGAGAAAGAGATGGGCAAAACTCGTGAAAAGTCAGTGGGTTCTAGAGTCTGGTGTTATGTGATGGCTTGAAATACTGTAGATGTGCTTCATATTTCAGATATTTCAGATATTTCAGATTCTATACTTTCTACATCTTTCTACATCTTTCTCCGAAGGTATCTGCTGAGCTGCCAACGAACGACCTCTTTGCCTTGCTTTGTTGTGAGAAGCGAGAATGGTTGACTTTGGATGAGCTGGTGGATGGCATTTTCTCACTGAGGTCACATTGATTGGAGGGAAAGGGACTCGTTGCAGCTCCTTTGCAATGTCAACCCCGGATTGAGAAACCACTGGGTGGGCTGTTTAACTTGATTTAGGGTTACCAGTTGAGTTGCCAATGATTACTATTTTGGCAGAACCCCCCTAATTAATCAGTCAGGGTTTATTAATCAATATCAATCCTACAAATCTATTATACAAGATGTTCCAAGCGGCCACCAGAACCTGGATGTTCCTGGAAGGAGCACATGCGGAGCATGCTGGAAATTGTATGACATGTTGCTTGAAATTGATTGAAATTATGAGAGTATTGCGTTGATTTAGAACCCTGCTGATGGCTCGCGATGCGGATTCTGGAGTGTGCAAGCCGATGCCCAATCAAATTAGACCAATGTAGCTATGTAGGATCAATATGAATCAGTTGTGCAGCGTGCTTGTGTCTGTGTATTGTCTTGTTTACTGTTTGTTTGCATTTTTGTGATGTGCATTCCTTTGTGCGCTGCGTGGAAAGACCCAAATGTAAGAGTTGAGTGCATTCCCTGGTACTCGTATCTGCCGTATCCATGAACGCTCGAATGATTCGGATGATTGTAAGGGAGGGCTATTTATTTTTCTTTGTTTTTTTCGCGGCAGGTTTTGGATTTTTTTTGGGGTTCCTGGTTCTATGCTTTCCAGTTTCTCTGATTTTCTGCTTTTCCTGCTTCTCTGCTTTTCTGCTTTTTGCTTTCCCTGCTTCTCTGCTTTTCCTGCTTCTCTGGTTTCCCTGCTTCTCTGCTTTTCCTGCTTCTCTGCTTTTCTGCTTTTTGCTTTCCCTGCTTCTCTGCTTTTCCTGCTTCTCTGGTTTCCCTGCTTCTCTGCTTTTCCTGCTTCTCTGCTTTTCTGCTTTTTGCTTTCCCTGCTTCTCTGCTTTTCCTGCTTTTCTGCTTTTTCCTGCTTCTTTGCTTTTCTGCTTCTCTATTTTCCCTGCTTCTCTGCTTTTGTACTTCGGTGCTTTTCTACCTCTACTATTCTACTTTTTCTTTTCTTCAGTCATGTATTTTTGCTGCTCTACTTCCTGCTCCTTTGCTTCTTTGCTTCCTGTCTTTACTGTCTCTTTGTTTTTCATCTTCTTTTGCTTTATTCTGTTCTGTTTGTATCCTAAATGAAACCCTAGAGAGACCCTAGGTGAAACCCAAAGAAACCCTAAAGAAATCCTGATAAGAAACCATACATGAAGCATCATGAAGCACTAAATGAACCCTATGAAACCATAAATGAACCCTAAAGAAACAATAAATTAATTCTAAAGAAACCATAAATGAAAATGAAACCCTAAAGAAACTTTAAAATGACACCCTAAATGACATCCCAAAGAAACTCTAAACAGCACTCTGAAAAAAAAACTAAATGAAACCTTAACTGACACCTTAGCTGAAACCCTACATTGAAACCCTAAAGAAACCCTAAATAAAACCCTTAATGAAACCCTAAATGAAACCCTAAAGAAACCGTAAATAAAACCCTAAAGAAACCCGAAAGAAACCCTAAATGACACCCTAAATGAAATCCTAAAGGAGCCCTAAAGGAACCCACTTGAACGTTTAGAAATCGTGAAAAGAAATCCTGATAAGAAACCCTGGAATGAAACCCTAAATAAAGAAAGCTTAAATGAACTCCTGAATGAAACCTTAAATTGAAACCCTAAAGAAACCCTAAATGAAACCCAAACTCTAAAGAAACCCTTAATGAAACCCTTAATGAAACCCTAAATGAAACCGAAAATAAAACCCTAAAGAAACCCTAAAGAAACCCTAATGACACCCTTAATGAAACCCTAAAGGAGCCCTAAAGGAACCCACTTGAACGTTTAGAAATCGTGAAAAGAAATCCTGATAAGAAGCCCTGGAACGAAACCCCAAAGAAAGCTTCAATGAACTCCTGAATGAAACCTTAAACTGAAAAACCCTAAAGAAACCTTAAATGAAACCCCAAAGAAACCCTAAATGAAACCCTAAATGAAACCCTAAAGAAACCCTTAATGAAACCCCAAATGAAACCCTAGAGAAACCCTAAATGAAACCCTAGAGAAGCCCTAAAGAAACTCTAAATGAACCCCCAAAGAAACCTTAAATGAGACCCTAAATGAAACCCAAACTTAAACCCTAAATGAAACCCTAAATGAGACCCTTAACGAAACCCTAAAGAAACCCTAAATGAAACCGTAAAGAAGCCCTAAGAAAATCATTTGAACGTTTAGAACTCCTGATAAGAAATCCCGATCAGAGACTCTACATGAAACCGGAAAAAAAAATAAATGAAACTGTAAAGAAACCCTAACCCTAAAGAATAAATGAAACCCTAAATGAAACCCTAAATAAAACCCCAAATGAAGCCCTAAATGAAACCCTAAATGAAACCCTAAATGAAACCCTAAATAAAACCCCAAAGGAAGCCCTAAATAAAACCCTAAATGAAACCCTAAATGAAACCTGTAATGACACCCTAAATGAAAGCCTAAAGAACCCTCAAGAGACCCACATGAACGTTTGAAGCACCAAAATGTTGCAAATACCATGCAAATGAGAGGTTGAAATGCCAAAATGTGACAAATACCATGCAAAATGGAAGGCGAACATGGCCAAATTGAGCAAATACCATGCAAAATGCAAAGTGGCCATGCCAAAATGTAGCAAATACCATGCAAAATGACAGGTTCTAGTTCCAAACTGTTGCAAATACAAGGCAAATGGTACCAGGAAAGAAAGCCAAAAACAAATCCAAAACCTGAGACCTGAGGCAAAAAAATACCAAAACTATTCTACACCCGATTGTAAGTCGTATTTTTGCCGATTTTATGTAATCAACTGCAATTAAGTATTTATGTAATCTGCAAAAGCTGTCCATGTACGCTGTGCCGAACCTGTCCTGTGGGTCCGATGTGCGCACTGCTCTGTGAACTTGTACGGGTCACACCTGTTTGCTGTTTGAACTTGAAAGGCATTTGGTTCTTGTACTTGACTCGACCGGTGTTCCTACTGTAGTCGAAGGTTGTGGGGTTCTATGTTGCATCTAGCCATCTGTCCTGTGCATTCTGCTGCTCCGTTGATTGCCTTGAACACTGAGTTTTCATGTTGTGTTTACCACACCTTCCGGCTTTGCTAGGTCAAAGTGAGCATTTTGAGATAGAGAGAGAGAGTCGAGATAGAGCGCTGATGAGCGCTGTATGTGCAGGGGATCCAGCATGCGAACCCACTCCCTCCTGTTGCAGCAGGACAACGGGTCTGAAGTGGCCGCCCGGGGGATGATTTTTTTTGCGATGGAAGAGGAAGCAATAACCACGGAGTTTCATTTGAAGGCTGAAGGTTTCCTCAGGTTGTTGTCACACTTGTGCATGCATGTATGTGTGCTGCCGTAGAATAGATCTTCGCCCCAAAAAGAACACCAGTGATGCAAATACTGCTTTTATTTGACAGTCATGATTATATGGTGTCCGCGGTTAACAATGCATAATGTACAAATATTCATTTGCACCTTGAACCTTCTGACTGGGTGCGCATATTCTTATGTGGAAGTTCCCTTCTCCATTTACTGTAGTGTATGTGCATACACATGTCTGAATGTGCGTGCATTTCCGCTACGTTGCATTGTTTTGTGTATATAATTGTATATATATATATATACTAGTAATTATATATAATTATGTATATATATATGACTAGTGCTTGCGCGTTTCAGCTTCTCCAAGACAGATGTTGATAGCAAATCGCATGAAGGACCATAGGCTATATCGTAAGCAAATGAAGTAAAACCAGCATCAGCACATGCAATCGAAAAACGAGCACAACCACTAAAGATCTCCAGCACGTACTTCCGGCCAGGTGCAGTGGTTACTGGCTTACTCCAAAAAGTCTGTGGCCCCCTCATGGCGAGCTCCTTTTCTGCCTGAAGACATAGTTTCTGAGTCTTCTGGGGGAGACAATGGAACTCCTGGTTTATTCTTGCGTGGGCTTCGTAGCGCCTGACGGATGCATCGCTGGCCCAACGTCCCCGCTGCTTGACTTCCAAGGCAGTCCGAAGATGATGAAACCGGTCGTGACTTGGACCACTGTGACGGAGCTGATAAAGAACTGCATGATTCTCCTCCAGCCCCACTGCCTTTAATGCCTCCTTCCAGTGTTGACTGAGCTGTTGGTAGGTCAGGTTGATCAGGTAAGCTGAGCTTCTCTGAAGTTGTGCCAAAACCAGGCCCAGCCATTGTAGGTTTTGCGAGTCCAGCAACATACTTTCGTCGCTCAGTCCTACCTTGGATTGCTCCCTTCTTTCGGCGGGGTGGAGATGAAGTGAGAAGCATGTTTTCCCGGGCATCGGCGCCACTAAATCGCCAATCTGTAGATCCAGCATTTCGCCTGGTCGTAGATAGGCTGAGAACATCAGGAGCACGCCTGCCGCTGCATGTGCTCTGCCCTTCTTGAGCATAGCAAGCGTCATTGCAGCTATGAGGGGCCAAGGCAGAGGTGGCCTTGTCTTCTGAGGCTCTGTCTTTGACCAACCGTGGAGTGCTCGCCTTGTCCTTGGAAGCATGTGTCGAGGGCCATAGCCTGGGTTGGCATCGATAATGGCGGCCAAAGTCTTTGTGCCGTCTTGGAGGTCGAAGCCGAGTTCGAACATGTTGTTCACAAACTTGCAGCAAACCTCGTCGAAGGTGTTCTTCTTTTTCAAGGTGTAGCCTTGAGCCTTTGCAAATCGGTGAAGTTCCTCCATCCGATGGGCATAGTCTAAAGCCACTCGGTCCGACACTGCAAGCTTTTCCAGAAAAGTCTGTCCCTGAAACCGCGGGGGATCGCATCTCTGCTGAACAACTGTCTGCCTGAATTGAACTTTCTCCTGCTTGGTCTTCAGGGTTTTCTGAAGTACTGCCTTCCTGCCCTTCTTGGCAGTGGTTTGAATAGAGACAACTGACAGCAGCTTCCCGCTTTGACCTGGCAGAGGCACTGTTGGGGTAGCACATGGCATCAACTGCTTGCTTCTTCCATGTCTTCTCTGGGCAAGAAGCATCTGGTTTGCGCAGGTGTTCCCAACGACGAGAGCCCTTGTCTGCCACGTTGACTTCACTCGGAATCCAACGTACACACCAGGCGATGCCTGACGCCAGAATCAGAGCGGCCAGTCTTCTGCTCACTCGCAATATGCCAAAAACATTTGATCTTCCTTTTGAGCAAAGAAGGACAGCCCCAAGATTGTCATTTAAATGTACATGACGTTTACCAAACTCTTCTTTTGATCTCAACTTGTGTCGAACTGCTGCAACGATACCCCTACCTTCCAAAAGAGTGATGTGCTCTGGTCTCTGCATGCGAATGCTGAAAACTTCATGCCAATCATCAGGATGCAGAATAGAGGGATCAACTTCAGGAAAAAACGGATCGATTGCAAAAGGGTCTCTTTTTTCAACAGTTAAAGGTTTCACGCTGCTGGGATCTCTAAAAGGATCAATAACAGGTTGAGCTCGTTCCCTGGGTTTTACAACTGTGTTGGGCTTGTATCTCCAAGACTCTTTCATCTGTCCAAGCTGCTTCTGTTGTTCTACGTCCAGTTCGCGCCGACTCACTGACAGACCTGACAGCGACGCGTCCGATGCCGTGATTGTTTGGCTCCACGGACGGCGCAAGTTTGCCACACATAACTTCAGGAGATGACTTGCCCATCGAGCCTCCTTTGCACAGGACTCCCACAGCCTGGAGCGCTTGTGGTATGAATGCTGCATGAAATCATACAAGGTTCGAAACATTGAAAGAAGCTCACGGCGAAGCATACAAAAATGTGTGCAGTGCCCCAGCAGCTTCTCCACAGCCTTGCCACTCACGCGTGGACGCTTGGAGAGCCATATGAAGCATCGCACCACCTTGTCCAAACGCTCGGGAATAGGCGTAACCACGCCATTTTTTCCATCAATGTAAAACCCCAATGACTGAAACGTGCAAGTCGCCCCAACTCTTCATGTACCCTAAAACCTAAAGATCTAAGGTGAGTGACTATTCTATCCTTTGTCTCCTGAACCTTGCCCCTGTCAGTTCCCAGAACATTGAGATTGTCAGCATATGGCAGAAGAGCTACCTCGCCTTCTTCCAAACAAGGTGCTGATTGCCCTTCTACCAGAAAACGGCTGTGGTCCAGACCTGTGGCTTGCAAACAAAGGTGGGAGTGAACTCGCTGTGATATCCACATGGCCCAAGACCATCCCATTGGAATAACTCTCAAACGAGGCCATATCCACCCATCAACTGAGTTACAAGCTCGCAGGTGTGAGGCGACTCCCCATTCCTGCATCAAATCAAAGCCCACAGGAGGCAAACAGAAAAGAGATCTTAACTTCAAAGGCAATGCTAAGGAGTAGAAATAGTCCTTAATGTCTGACTGCGCACAATAGAGGATCTCGTCCTTCGGCACCACCACCTGCGACCAGGAGCTGCCCGCAGCTAATGCCAAAGGAGGTGGTGCTTGAAACCTCTTGTTGACCCCCCTGCAGTCTAGGATGAAGCGCTGCCTACCATCTTTCTTCTTGACGAAAAACGGGGTGACCATATCCTGAGGTGTGTCGGTGAACTCAATCATGCCTTTGTCATACAAATCATGCACAAACTGTTGATACTTGATCCTATCCTTCTGCAGTATCTCATCCATGTAGGGTTTAAAGTTGTTGCCATGCTCACAAATCTTCCCCCACTCATCCTCGTTCAACATCATGCTGGCCTGGGGGTCCTCGAGGAATTCTCGACCTTCTGGATCCATGACCTGCTCAAGTGACACCGGCTCAGCGCCACAATCGGGTAAGGAAACAAGGTCTCTTTCGTAGGACCGGACCGTACTCAAATTCTCGTCCCCTGCATAGGAGACGGTGGATTGCAGAAGCTCTTGAATAGCCTCACGCTCTGTACACTTGCTCTGAGTTTTTCTATGCTTTCCCAGATCCTGAAAAATGGAATGATGACAAGCCCGATGCGCCTCCGTGGGGCCAAGCACCCCGAGAGTGTCATCAGCCTGACGGCCGGGGAGGTACATCTCATTCAGGCAGTCAATGATTGAATTGACCTCATTCACCCGCCCTCTGACCTTAGCTGAGCGTCTCCGTGAAGAAACTGAGACACCTGAGACAGGAGGAACAGGAGGAGCATGAGGTATGGGAAACAATTCACGCCATCTGCCGTCATCGGGAGTGTGCATGAGTGTCCCACCTGAAAAAGTTGAGGACTTCCCCAAAGCCATGTCTTGAGAGCCAGGGTAATCCTTCTGGAAAATTTTGTCAAAACCTGCGGCTCGATCATCTCCCTCTGCCCCTGGAGCCGCACCAAAAGCAGAGTTGCGGAGGCTCATGACTTCTCGCCGCCTTGGCCCTGGCTATTCTTGCCAGTTCCCCGGCGGCGTGCTGCTTGCTCTTCACGGGCTTTTCGTGCCTCCTTGCTGATGGCAGCTTCATTCTTGAGCTCAGTGGCAACATGCGCTGATAGCGATGGATCGATGCCCTGTGAACTCTTGCGCCACCTCCAGCCCATAAAATAATCGGCCGCAGAATAGTCAGGAGCTGATGGCGAAACCCTGTGGGCTTCGCGTGTGACCTGCATGCGCCTAGAGATCAACTCTGCGCCCTGAAGCGCACAAACATTCAATTGGTCCACTGTGATCAAGGATTCCATGATACGGCTAAGGCATTCGTGTTCATAGGTAGAACGGTCTCCTCTTGGAATCTCTGCAGTGCGAAGCCAATATTCATGAAAGGTTGTGGGGGTCAAATTTTGATCTCGAAGGCCCTTCATGATATTCAGGGAAGTTGTGGGTCCATCAAGTTGCAAGCCCCCCCCTTGGGGGACACCATCAACCATCGCTGCCACAGCATCATTGAAATCTCGCCGCCTTATGCCCTGCAGATCAAATCTCACCGGCAAGACCCTAAGATCATCCAGCTTGTATCGAGGAGCCTCAACTTGAGGAACTCTGACCACCAAGCATCCCTCACTGCCCCCTCCGACATCCGGAATCAAGGCCTTGTTGCCCAGAGACACATACCCAGCTGGAAGAGGAGCTGGATCAACGCAGACAATGTCCCCTTTGCGACGTCCACCCGCATCCTCTGCGGCAACCCAGCAATCAGCCACGCCCACCACACCAGGGACCCCAGGAGGAGCCACCACAGCCGCTGCTGCCGCAATGGGTGCTCCGCCCAAAACACCTGGCATGGCCAGAGGGAGAGGAGGTGCAGGAGCAGGGGCTACATGAGGTTGTCGTGGAGGAGCAAGAGGGGGAAAGCCTCTAGCTACACGTTCTGCATTGGCCTCCAATCTGCCAGCATGCATCTGTTGTGCCAAAAACTGGGGAGACATATCCTGGAACCCGTAGATCTGTCCAGCTGGAATGTGAGCAGGTGGTTGGTCATTGGCACCTAAATACTCAAAACCAGTGAAGTCTGGATTCAGATGATCAAGCCTTTCACAATAACGATCCCAATCTGGAGTCAATATGAGCCATTCAGATTCATGGACCTGTGAGAGGAGGAGCCTGACATGCCACACAGGCGGAATTTCTCCATAGCACACTAGAGCCAGGTGCCCTGGCTCCATGCTTCTCAACCCGTGATCGTGAGAACTTTGCCACTAACACCAAAACTGCCCTTCTTGCCCTTGGATTGATAAATTGGTTCTTGATGGCTCTTCTGATTGAGAAACCAAAACGCAACACCTCCAGCCACAGCAAACAGGATAGCCAATGCCAAAACAAAAGGTCCAGCAGAGTTTCCAGAAGAGATGCACTCGCACCCACAGTGGCAGGCACAGGGATTAGGCGGTGGAATTTGTGGAGCTGAATGTTGCCACCCCCGGATGGTCCACCCAGCAAGGAAAGTCACACAACCAATCACGAGCTGTGTTTCCATGGCACAGCTACCAGACCTTACAGACTTGAGATTTACATATAGCGGCATTCTGCCCCATTTACCATTTGCGTTTATCCGTAAACATGCTGATGACATAGCTTTGATTTGGTTCGGGATACCTTGTACCTCCTGGAGCAGAGCAAGGCGGCATGATGGTGGACCACCGCCGCTTCGTGATGATAACGAGTTCTTGCAGGCAGGATGTCCAAACCTCTCACCAAAAGACCAGAAGAAAGTTTCAGAAGGAAATTCTTTGCTTCAAGTCACCCTTTTGTTGATTTCCTTGGCAAATAGCCTTCACATCACTTGGGTCCTTGAAAACCCTTTTACCTCTCGCATTTGGTTGGTTCCTGACATTAAAGCGTTGCAAAAAGCTGGATCTGTGTTGCTCCGGGTTGACTACTGCGCATATGGCACTCCGTGGCGCAAGAGCACCGGGCTTCTGCATTCTGGTTTTCACAATCTTCCAAATGCTTGCTTCACATGTCATTCCTGCGCTGGACGATGTGAATTTTCAGGACACCGGCATTTGAGCCTAACTGGCAAGGATTCCAACAATCAGTGGATGACCCTAAGGGCTCAGCCATACCCCCTGCAACTTTGTAAACAGGTCGCTTTGCAACTCTTAGAACAATTTGGAGGGCACTTGTGAAGTGGGGAGGGGATTTGATGCATGAGCCATTGCTGAAACCATTGCTGAAACCAGCACCGGCTTGTTTGATCACCTCAACCGTTTCAATTTGTACCCATAAGACAGAAGCAGTCTCTTGCAGAACAAAGGCTGCGTTGGCTTGACACTGGCATGGAAGCCTGAAGTGTTCCATGACTAGTGCTTGCACGCAAATGGTAAATGGGGCAGAATGCCGCTATATGTAAATCTCAAGTCTGTCCTCCGCCACCACACCTCCACCACTCCTCGCTTTGCATTTTGCACCGGGGATTTGATGCATGAGCCATTGCTGAAACCAGCACCGGCTTGTTTGATCACCTCAACCGTTTCAATTTGTACCCATAAGACAGAAGCAGTCTCTTGCAGAACAAAGGCTGCGTTGGCTTGACACTGGCATGGAAGCCTGAAGTGTTCCATATTTATATTATATATTTTATATATATTATATACATAGGCTTACATTGAGACTACATTACATTGCCATTAGATGACGCATACATGGCGATGTCGCCGCATCACGCAGACCACACCATGCCATACCATACCACGCCATCTCACCTTACCACACAGTATGTAGCATATCCATCCATATCCCACGTATGTTAAATAGCTTGCGTTATTTTGAAACAGTATTCACGTTGCATGCAAGACATATGTTGAATGCATCGCAATCAGTAAATACATTGCAAACTATACGCGTAAAACATGCAAGTTACAGATTAATATACATACATTGCAAACGGTACCGTAAATGGTTTCAACATGTTGCAAACAAGACATACGAGTACATTGCATGCCATTAAACTATCTGATGCTACCTGACTTTTACATTATTACATAGCCTCGCATTGCCTTGCACTGCCGTACATTTCCTTACACTGCCCTACATCACAGACAGTACATGGCATGTCATCACATGATATATTGTACATTCCATTCAACTTGATTGCTTGTCATACATTTCTTAATGCATTCTTGAGTTGGGCGAGAGTTTTCCTGCTTTAGTTTGAGTATCGGATGCTAGAGTTGTATCTCTCCCATCTCTCCCAGTAGCCTTTTTGCAGGACCTTAGGCGTTATGGTCGGGAAGAGCTTGCATCTCTGGAGGTGCATCAGTGCATGCGAGAACATCATAAAACATAATAAAACATAATAAAACAACATAAAGCATACTACTATGATCCTATGAAGCCAGCCGATATCATATGATGGCTTCTGATGTCATTCCTGTGGCCTCTGTGGCCTCCATGACATGGACGTGCATTGTTCAGCAACGTCACTGGAAGTGTCTAGATAAGCAATGTGAAGTAGATTCCATTACTTTAAATTGTGGTGCTTGAGTGCAAAGATGATGGCCACAAATCCCCTCAACTACTAGAGGGTCTAAGATGGTTTGCCTAGGGCTCCCAAGATGGAAGGTCTAAGATGGTCTGAAAATCATTGTAGACCTTTTGCCTCCTACCATGTTAGACCCTTACTATCATGAGGGAAATCCATTCTAGACCTTTTGGCTTTTGCATAGGGAACTTCATCTTAGACCCTTTGCATCCTTGGAACCTTAATAAAGGTTGCCAAACGCATACCAAGCAACCACAACCAACATCAATCAACCACAACCAGTGGAGACATAAGCCGCAATCTTGTTGTCACAAGATGATGGTAAAATGGCGATGTTATTTTTTATGTAATGGATTGTAATGGTTCATAATGG